>JANBXA010000390.1:0-176610 GCA_030556225.1 Cricetiscus sungorus | reverse complement strand
ATAAGAAGTATAAGAGATTGCTGGATCTTGATTACATGTATCAACTACCCAATTTTAAACTGATCTTGTAGAGAAGGGATGACTCTTGTCATATACATGTCAGTTTTAGGGAATGATGTTTTTCTTCAACAATGTAGAGAATTTTCCTGTGCTGTGTGTGTATGTATCTTACATATTTTTTGTTGCTGTTCAAAGATGCCTTTGAATCTTTTTTTAAGTCAGAACATGTACACGCCTACACCTGCCAGCAAGGAAGATGCAACTCTGGGAATATCTTCATGCAGTTTTAATCAGAATCCTTGAACATGATTTTTCTGACTTGCAAGAGCCCAGGGGACCCCTGCACCAGCTTAAATACCCTTGAGCTAACCAACCCCAGTGGTCTACGTGGAACCTGCACATAGTCTACTCTAATGCAGAAGCAGACAGGCTGAACATTCTTAACCAAATAAGGGCTTGTTCATGCCAGAGAGCACTAACCCTTGGGGAGGTAGAAGGTAGAAGCCAGCGCCATCTTTAAGGCATGGCACTTCATGGCTCTCTACACCCACTGACAAGAAGTACAGGTACTCCTCCAAAGTGAGCTTTGTTGTCGGGGTGTTTGCCTACCTGATCTTCCTCCACATCCTCACATTCATTGTGCTCTACTATCAGAAGGAGAAGCAGTGACACAAGAGTTATGACACCATCACAGAGGCCTCCCCAGGAATAATGTCCCAGAACACGGATGAGATACTCTCTCTCAGCACTGCTGGTGACACCCGTGCTCATGCCATCTCTGTAGCTGGTACCAACTTTGTAGCCACTACTGCTACCCCATCATCCCAGCTCCTGCAGCACCACAGCAGAGACTCAGTGATTCATGGTGATGTCAGCCTGATAGAGATGATCAGGCAAGACAGTCTGATTATCTAATTATTAACTTAATGCATTTTGAAAATCAATGATGACAGTGTCCTTCTTCAGGTCTGGCATGACCTCCCAGGAAATGATGATGTAAAAAAGTCCAACTATTTAAATATTTAATCATTTAATTATTAAAGTAGTTCATTAGGTAAACTGTGATCACTGAAGTTGGTGCCATCTTGTGGGAGTCAAGGGTGCCAGACCATCTAAGCATTTGATTATTTCATTATTGAAATCTCTCTTTACATACTTGAGTATGAGTGGAGTCTGTATCTACCTTGATGGCATTAATTGTGGCATGTCATTTAATTTAATTATTTAAATCAATGATAATATCATTTAGTTATCTCTCCAGGTATTATTAGACATTCTCTCATTATTCATGCATTTTATTGTTCAAATCTATGATTAAATAATCAATAATATGTTGATATTTGCCCAGCCTTATAGGAGTAAGATATAAAACATCATCCAATTATTTAATTGCATAAACATTCAATTTTTAAAATCTATCATTAGTTGTTCTGTGATCAATTGAGTTTGGGGACTCCTTATTTAAATCAAAAGTGCCAGATCTACATATCATCTGATGATATACTTTCTTAACCATAATATTAGATCATTAAATAATCAGAGAACACTGGAGATTAGTTCAACCTTGTGAGATCAAATATGTCAGATCAGGTAATTATGTAATTAAATTATTTAAACTGTAAATGATGTTACAGACCATAAGTCAGGTTTTGAGTCAGATTGGGAGAGATAATAATGTGGCATTATCTCACTATTTGGTTATTTCGTCATTTAAATAGATCATTACATTATCTATGATACCTGGAATTTGGTGCTACCTTGTGGTAGTTAATGCACAAGGCCATCTAACTAATTATATATTTAATTGTTTAAGCACTTCATTATTCCAGGAAGTTTTTAGTCTGACTCCACCATGTGGGTTTTAAGTATACAACACCAATTCATTATTCAATCAATTTAAATTATATATTAATTATATAAATTGATGATGAAGTAGTCCTTCATGACTGGGGTCTGGCCAAGTTTTCCCTGGAAGTTAACTGTGTTGCATTATTGAATTAACTAAGTATTGCATCCTTGATAATCACTGGATTATGGTTTAATCTTCTTAAAGTAAAGTAGGGAGAGCCATCCAATTATTTAATTATTTGATTATGTAAATGATGATGGGATCATCAATAAGTGGTATGGCTGCTCTGTGATGGACATAGCAGATGATTGGTGCCAGAAGCATTGCCCAGAGCATGAGAGACACTAGGACATCCAGAGATTACTGATTACATATTAATATATTTTAATGATCAAATGATTAAATAATTTTAAAAACTGGATGATTTTGCATCATCAGGTCCTGAAAGGATGCACCAGAACTGACCCATGAAAGACACAGTCACCATTGATTGTAAAAATTCAGTAATTTAATAATCAGATGAACAGAGAATGTTTCTAATGAACTCTGTTGGTGTGGTGTCCTGAATCTCCACCATAATACTGCAGTCATGATGAGTCAGCTGTGGTTATCAGGACCATTGCAGCAGAGGATAGGGTAGCAGTGATTGGAGTGCCTTCACCTTCAGAGCCACGAGAAAATAGGTCCTCACATTCTGTGATGTCATCTCAAGCAATGCTGCCTTGGCAACCTCTATGATACTGCGAATGTCTCTGGTGCTTTTGCTTGTTCTTCTCATAGTGGAGGGCAGCCAGGGTGTGGAGGAAGAGCTGCACTGTGCCACCTGTGACTGCCATGCTCAACAATTGGCTTGGACAGATCATGACACTTCCTCTAGGTGGGACCCTGACCTCTTCTGGAATCCATCATCCATTTGCAAAATATGCCCTCCTGACACACACACACACACACACACACAAACACACACAGAGAGAGAGAGAGAGAGAGAGAGAGAGAGAGAGAGAGAGAGAGAGAGAGAGAGAGAGAGAGATTTTGTGTCTGTGTCATGCCTGGCATATCTAAGAACTCAGTTCCTCACTTATCTCCACCCAATATACCCACAGAGTTTCCTTTGTAATCTTACAGCAGATGTCCTCAGGAAAATTTGTAGAGAAAGAGAATCAGAAGAGATTAGGCAAGGATGTCTCCAGGAGGCTGGGTGATCTTCATCTAGCAGTCATACTAGAAGATATCAACAGTGTGAAGGTAGGACTCTGAATTCTATCAATGATCATAGCAGACTAGTTCTCTGTTGTGTAGTGAAAAGCATTTCCTTACTGAATATTGTGTATCATCTGGGTTCTGACAGGCCTAGCTTCCATGAATGCCATGGATTGGAGTATATATAGGAGCCAGGGAGGGAAATACAGATATTGGATGAGGTAGATATGAAAGTGGACGCATACAAGGCAAGAGAGACCAGAGTTTGAAGTTTCAGTGTTTTGGTGTTGGATGGTTTTTCATGTAGGTTGTTGTGTTGCCCCATTCTGTCTATGGACACTTGTTTCTTTTACATGTGACTGGTGTCCTGGAGCAGAAGGATGAAGGCACCTTGAGGGCATCCTTTGGGGACACCTGGCATTTTGTGAGAAGTCCCTGTGCAGGGCAGGGGAAGTTATATGCTTTAAAATTTTGTAGCAACCATTAATTCTGTATGTGTCCTAGGTGTCTAGTTTTCATTTCCCAGACCACTTGAATCTCTTGTGCCGATGTCAGGACACAGATAGCTGGATTTCTACATGAGATACAGAAATCCCCATGCATGAGGGTGTCTTGTGGACTTTGCAGAAAGAAAAGAAAAATTCCCTAACTAGTGTCTAGTGAAGAGTGTAGAGTAGGAAGGTGTGGACAGGAGATAGATTATAACAGACATGAAAGTATCTAACAATGGTTGCCTGGTTATGCCTAGGAGATAGTTAGGTCAGGGATTATGACTCAGCCCCTGGTAGTCATGGGGGCAGGTGAGATTGAATGTTTTTCTTTGAATGTGTCCTTGTGTTCACATACAGGTAAGGGAAAGTCTGCTTCCCAGGATGAGAACATGGATGTACCAAGCATCATGGTGGTTCCTGCTGCAGATGATGTGGGGGCAGCATTCCACCTGGACACTGATGGAAGTGTACCATGCGAACGAAGACCAAGGGTTCTAGTGGCCATTCTCCTTTAGAATATGTACATAAGGAAACTGGACCCCTCTTCAGTGTAAAATCTGCCTGAATTTTGGCTTGTGTCCACCCCAGACATGCCTTCTCCCAGATTGGAAGCAAGTGCTGAACAAAGAGCCCAATTGAGGTGGGATATCCACCAAATGTCACCTGTACACCTTGCTATATAACCTGTACTCTTGGATACCACAACCCTGCTTCCTAACCTGCCCCATGTCAGCCTTGAGTCCATTTATTGGCTGCCAGGTATGACTGTGATGTTTAGATTTCCCAAGTGTGCAATGATATAGCAGAACAAAGGCCATCCTGGCAGCTGAGGTGCTTGTGGATTTCCATGTTTAAGTAGATAGCTTCAAGATCTCAGTTGTTTGAGTCGAGGGGCCTTCAGAATGACTTCACTGGGCAGCTAGGGGCATCACATCTGCACCAGTACCCAAGTCCATGAGCTTGGTTGTTAAGCTGCTGCATTATCCTACACAGTGGCGTGAGGTTTCTGTGGGCTTCACTAAGGGTGGTTTCCATGCAGCAGTGCATGTGTTCCATTTCTGGAAAGCCTTCACTGATTGGTGGCTAATTTGGAGTATGATGCAAAAGGATTTCTGATTGTTTGTCTGTTTTGTTGTTGTTGTTTTTGTTTTGGAAATGCTGAGGAAGTGTATACCAATATCCTTTGAAAGCTTTCATTCTTGGTGCACTACTACCATCAAAGATTTTGTACTTGCAGAATATTCCAGCATGTCCTGGTATTTATCTGTCATGCATATAGGCTGTCTAGGAAGTCAGTGATGGACATAAGCAGGTCTCCTGCCTTCTCCTCGGCACAGCAGCATACTTCTAGGAAGCTGGATCCAGGTGCACCAGTCTGGGCTTGGCTTGCTGTGCACAGGAAAGTCAGTTCCCTGGGTCTAGTGTGGCCATTTTAAGAAGCATAAGGGGACATGTATACAATGACACTGCATCCTGGGCTACATATGTCCTGATGTGGAGAATTTCACATCCCCCTGTGTACAGCTTAAGCTGAGTAATACCTGACCCCTCAATCTTTTTCCTGAACATCTCTAGCAGCGCCCCTACCAACTATTGGAAAACACACTCAGTGACAAATATCTCTGGCCTATATTCACTTATTCAGGGACACCTAGTTATTGTGGACAGATTCCTGTGATCCATATCTCTTTCTCCTCATCTTCCAAGCTATTCATCTGACTCTCCTTTAGGATTTTTACACATAGATTTCTTCTAGATCTAGGTGTATTTCATTGACTGAGACCTGTTAAAAAATAATTCAGAGAACTACCACAAACCTTTTGAAAGTGTCTGAGATGCATCACCCTCTTGATCATAGATAGGCAACCTGACATAGAGTTAAATGCAGTGTATTGGGTAAGGATGAATCTTAGTAGAAGCATCAGAGTACAGTGTGGACAGAAGGGTATGCAAAAGATGCCAGATTGACCTATAAGTAACATCCAGACCCAGCCAGGATACATTTTTCCTATCTCCCCAATGGGTTTCCTCTCTGATATCAGGCACCCATGTATATGGCATGACCTGAGTTTTCCAAACAATTTCACCTTGCCTTAAACTTGGGAAGAACACCCAAGATTGAAGATTGAAAGCCAGTTGTCCTGCACTATTATGTCCAGATATTATGTCAATGGTTATAATACATAGAAAAATTACTTAAATTAAAACATGGAACTATCTGGGGTATCAGAACATCTCTCTCTCTCTCTCTCTCTCTCTCTCTCTCTCTCTCTCTCTCTCTCTCTCTCTCTCTCTCTCTCTCTCTCTCCCTGTGTGTGTGTGTGTGTATGTTTGTGTGTGTATAGCCTATAGTTGTGGCTTGGTGGCTAAGTATATTTTGTAGGAATCTTATAAAAGTTGGCAGTACCCTCCTTAGTAGTGGATAGACAAGTACATCAAAGAATTCAGAGTTCCTCACACATCTCCACTGGACACCTTCAGAGCACTCCTTTAATAGCCTCAGAAAAGATGCTTCTACGATGCTGGTTGAAAGGCAAAGATGCAAAAAAAAATAGACAGGGTGGTCTGAAGGAGGCAAGGAAGTGGTCTTCATCTTGGGCCATTTTGCAAGATTTAATCTGTGTAGAGGATGGCCCCTGTAGTCTTTCCATGTTCGTGGGAGAATGGCAGTCCATTGGAAATAGAAAAGCATTTCACTACTGACTATGAATTATCATCTAAATACAGAAAGACCTAATTTCACTGGCTATCATTGATGTAAGTGTAAATAGAATAGAAGGATACACAGATAGAAGATGAGGTATATGTGAAACTGGATAGTTACAATGATGAAGGAAATGGGATGAGTGGTGAAGACTTTTATGTTCAGTTTTAGGTGTTTGTTGTTGTTATTTTGTGGCATCCTGTTTTTGCATGCTGACTGATGAGCCAAAGCCTTCTGTGGATGGATTTTTCTCTATCATTTTTCTATCACTCTAACAGCAGTGAGGGTGTGTTACCTTTCCTCCACATTCTCTCCAGCATAAATTTTCATTGGTGTTTCTAATTTTAGCCATCTGGCAGTTGTAAGATGGTATCTAAAAGTTGTTTTAATTTGTATTTCCCTGATAGCTAAGGTTATTGAGCACTTTCTTAAGAATCAGCCTTTTTGATTTTCTCTATTGAGAATGCTTTCTTCAACTCTGTTCCCAATTTTTAATAGGGTTCTTTGCTGTTTTGTTGAATAGTTTCTTGAGTTCTTTGAATATTTTGGAGAAGTGTGTGTGTGTGTGTGTTTGTGTGTGTGTGTGTCTGTCTGTGTTTGTGTGTGAATGAGTGCATTTATTTTTCTCTGTGTGTCTCTGTGCGTTGTAACAATTATTCACTTACCTACTGTCTCCACATGTTTGCAACTATACCATGAGGTCAAGGTTTTCTAACTATAAGAAGATAAAGAGAAGCTTATTTTCATTTCATTTCATTAAAAATGGATTAAACCATAGCACAAGATTGTTATTTTCGCCATTCTGGAAATGAGAATTTTAGCATAGGAAATATGATTAAATACTCTTTAATATAATTGAATGGTATAATGATGATTTCACTTTCATGTGTAGAAATTCTATGGCCATGTTCTTGTTTGACAGAATAATCAAAAATAAATATAACTGAAAAAAAGCTTTGCAGTTTTGGGGGAAAATCGGTGAGGATATAATTGATGCCCATGATGATTGGTTATTTAAGTATGTAGAAGTATTACCAGAATGTGACAGAATGTTAGATTATAACTGTTGCCTGGAAATCATGGTGGAATTCTCTATTCTCATATCATGGGCCCAAGAAACAGAGAGAAATTGAGATGCTTTCTTACCATTGGATATTTTAGTCTCCCATGTTCTGCTCCATATATCCTTTAATGACAGTCTATGTGGCCAAATCTGTGGAAGTTGGCCTGGAACTATTATATTACACAATTCAAGATGTCAAGGACTATAGTCTGTGGAAAAATAGCTCAAAGACTTTTGTTGATGAATGTCATCTTCCCTAAGAAGCATACCCATGGATTAAGAAAAAAAAAAAGGCTCACAGTTTTCCAACAAAAGGTGAGTTTTCCATTGTTGGATTCTTTCACCAAAGATTTTATCCATTTATTAGACCAGACTGCGGAATAATTGGACAGGAATTTAACTCTAGTGGGTTACGTGCAGTTTTTTCCCTGCTGTTTTTGTCCCATTGCCATGCCAGCCCACAGTAGCACACTGAGACTCTGTATTTGAAATAATGCTGTTGTCCAGGTACTAATATCTTATCGGCTGGTTCTGTCTTAATTATTAACCCATTTCCTTCATCTAAGTATTTCCACGTGGTCTCATCTTACTGGAGAGAAGGCCGGCATTCTGCCCTCTCCAGTCTCTTCATGTTGACTCCTTATGACTTCCTCTCTTCTCCTTGTTCCTAGTCCCACCTATCTTCCTTTCCTATTGGCCAACAGTGATTTATTCATTAACCAATACAAGAAACATATTTACAGAATGACATCTCCGATCATCTCTTTTCTGTCTAAAATAAAAAGAAGGGTTTTAACCATAAAATAGCAAAATATATCACACAAAAATTATCAAATAATAATCACAGTTAACAATATTTCATCCATTCAATTAAGTAAGATTTAAGAAAATATTCCATCATCTACCCTATCTTTGTGAGTCTAAAGTCCATATGTAACTTATCTTTAATCCTAACTAAAGAAAACTATAACCATAATTATCTGTCTTCAACTACATTAAAGACCACAGAAGGATAATACATAAACTCTAGAATGGCAGAGACATCTTGCCTGGTCAGTCACCAGTTATTCTGTACTGTTCCATCTTCAGCCTATAGGCCAGTGTGTCTGGCAGACTCCTCAGCAAAGCAGGAAACTTTAAACTGTTCACCTGTATTGGTAGTTTGTCAGTCACTTTTGTCTGTGTCCTGCAGAATGTCTGTCAGAGCCTTCCATGAAGCAGGAACCCTGTAGCACTGTCCATCTTGTATCAGCAGTCACTTTATGTGGGTTCTGCATGTGCAGGTTATTCAACATAAAGTCAAAAATTCCAGACAAGAGCAGAATCTTGTCCAAATGGCTAGTCTTGCAATATTGAAAGCAAACTCCATAACATGTATTGTTAATGTCCATCTTCCTTTCTGACACAGGTGGTGTTGACCGGAGCAGTTGTTCCTCACTATCATGAAAATCCGTACACAATTTTAAATGCCATATTCTGTAATTCTTTGAAAGGTTTGAAGAAGGCCTATCTATCTCAAATACATCAAGAAACCTAACTGTACTCTAAATTTTGACTATTATTGTTAACTATCTATATTCTGTACTAAATTATACATTCTATTTCTAAATGAGCTATATAAATACAATACAAAAGAAGAAATATACTTATCACATAATTGACCTTAAATTTGTATCAATAAATGATAATCCATTCCAAAACAAACTATTCATATCTATACCATAATCCCCTTTTTACCTTTAAAAGGAATTTGGTTGTGATCATTAACCATTTAAAACCAACCCCATTTAAATAAAAACAAATATTTGTAAACAATATTTGAGAATTTGGGCATCGTTCTTTCCAAACTACTTTCTGATGGTAGGGGATGCTGTCATGGGGATCCTAAGAAGATGCAGAAATCCTGGCTGTAGTTGCAAGGCTGCCTTGTCCCAACTGTTTTGAATGTTGTATCACCTGGAACACCGTTTCAGGGGGTCTGGCTGGATCAAACCACATTAGTCTGAAAGGAATTCACAGCATTTCACTTTCTGTGAAATGAAACAAAAATAGAAATCCTTTCCCCCAGTAAATTGTCCTTAGACATAAATTTTGAAGTCAAAGCATTTTTTAAAATACATAAATTGAGTTGATCCAGCAGCATGTGTTTTAACAGTTGTTATTTCCTCAGCAGTCAAACAATATAAAGACAATATAATACAGTACAGTATCCAGATTCTCTCCATCTTTATGTGGTATTCTTATTGCTCTATTTTTTTTACTTCTATTTTTTTCATTTTTTGAGACAGGGTTTCTCTGTGTAACTTTTATCTGTCCTGAAATTCACTGTGTATATTAGGTTTACTTTGAAATCACAGAGATATGCTTGCCTGTGTCTCCTGAGTGCTGGAATTAAAGGTGTGTGCCACCACAACAAGTTACTCTACTTCCTTTTTTCTTTTTCTTAAACTATTGTATCCTGTTTCTCTTTCTCTACTAAGCCTAAATATATTTTCAAATACACTGTAAACCTTTAACAGTTTTTCTTAACTTGAATCTGTATTTTTTGTAAAGCTTTATCTTTTTCTGGCCATAAGTCTTTTATCTAATAAACAACAACACTGCAAAAATGAAAGCCACAGTTGTTTCAGCTGCAGTCAATCCAAGCTGGCAGCGGCTATTTTACCACCAGCACTGAGTGTTGTGCTCACTTGCCTTGGTCTATGCTGCCATCCAGCAGCATGCTGCTGGCTTGGAGATGTGGTCACTGCCATTGCCAGCTCTCATACACACCAATAAATTGTTAGCATAACTTCTTATAAGCCCTGCGGATATTTGCTGCTTATGCTGAGTCAGGAAACCTCCCTTAAACAAGCTGCAAAATTTCTGCTTGTCTCTAGCAAAACAAAGTCCAACTGAGAAAAATGCTGCTACCAATAATTCTTGATTGTTTCTTTTCTTTTTTTTCTAAAATCCTTTTAAAGCTTTTCTGAAGTATTAAGATTGTTGGTCCATATTGGATGCCATTACGTTATAAGCAAGTTTTTTCCTGTCACCAGCAGAGGTGAGAAAGACTAGCTCATCCATTTTCTAGGATAACATCCCATGTGAGGTCTCTGTGATGGTCTTGCACCACTTGTGCTATTGCTTCTCCTTCTCATAGTAGAGCACAATCAATATGAGAAGGAATGTGGAGGAAGAGCAGGGAGGCAAAGATCCCAAGCACAATGCTTACCTTGGGGGAGTCCTTGTACGTCTTCATGTTGGGCACAATGGAATCGTCTGGACTCAATCATCCAGCATCCCTAGAAATCTGGGTGATGTATGCGGCATTCAGAATTTTCTTTATCAATGGCTGAAAGTACCAAATCCATAAACTTATTCATAACAGATAACTGAAGCATTAATGCAATCAATAATCATTTAAATAAATAAGTTGGTAATTGCTAACTCTCACAATAAGTCAATAGGTGATGTGGCATTTAACAAACAAGGAAAAATTGGCAGACACGAGTCATGAAGGATGACATAATCATTAATTTAAACAATCAAACAATGTGATGATATCATCCACCATGACAAATAGGCTTCATCCCTGGGTTGCAGGATAGTTCAACATATGGAAATCTATCACTGTGATCCATCATATAAACAAACTGAAAAAGAAAAACCACATGATCATCTCACTCGATGCTGAAAAAGACTTTGACACAATTCAACACCCTTTCGTGATAAAGGTCCTGGAGAGAACAGGGATAACAGGAACATACCTAATAATGAAAGCAATATATAGTAAAACAATAGGCAACAACAAACTGAATGGATAGAAGATTAAGGTGATTCCTCAAAAATCAGAAACAAGGCAAGGCTGCCCTCTCTCTCCATTTCTATTCAATATTGTACTTGAACTTGTACTTGAAGTTCTAGCTAAAGGAATAAGACAACAAAAGCAGATCAAGTGCATACAAACTAGAAAGGACAAAGGCAAACTGTCACTATTTGCCAATGATAAAATAGTTTACATTAGCCACACAAACTATTAAAATGGAACTTCTGCCACTGAGAAACACCTTTAGCAAAGTACCTGGATACAACATAAATTCTAAAAATCAGTAGAACTACTATATACAGATGACAAAGTTGCAGAGAAAAAAATATCACAGAAACATTACCTTTTGCAATAGCAGCAAACAACATAAAGTACCTTGGGGTAATGCTTACCAAACAAGTAAATTAACTATATATCAAGAACTTTGTGACTTTAAAAAAAGAAATTAAAGAAAATAGCAGAAAATTGACAAATCACCCATGCTCTTGGATAGGTAGGATGAATATAGTAAAAATGTCAATCTTGCCAAAGCAATCTACAGGTTCAATGCAATCTCCATTGAAATCCCATCACAATTTTTCACTGTCCTTGAAAGGATAATAGTAACCATTATACGGAAAAACAAAACTTCCTGGATAGCCAAAACAACACTCTACAGTAAAGTAACTTCAGAAGACATCACCATTCTTTAAGATCTACTATAGAGCTATTGTCCTGAAAACAGCCTGGTATTGGCACAAAAAAAGACAAGTAGAACAATGGAATCAAATAGAAAACCGTGATATTAACCCACATACTTATGAATACCTGACTTGACAAAACAGCTGTAAGTATACAATGGGAGGAGTAAAGCATCTTCAACAAATGGAGCTGACACTACTGGACGGTGGTATGTAGAAGACTGCAGACAGACCCATGTATTTCACCATGCAGAAAACTCAAGTCCAAATGGATCAAATACCTCAACATAAATCCAGCCACACTGGGCATTTTAGAAAAATAAGTGGTAGTTACACTTGAAAATTTTGTTGCAGAAGAATTCTTTCTGAACATAATTCCAGTAGCACAGACACTGATATTGGCAATTAGTAAATGGGACCTCCTCAAACTGAGAAGCTTCTTTCTGTAAGGACACAGATGACAAAACCATACAACAGCCCAAAGACTGGGAAAAGATTTTTACTAACCCTACATCTGACAGAGGGATGATCTATAAAATATACAAAGAACTCAAGAAATTAATCAATAAAACACCAAATAACCATATTAAAAATGGATTACAGAACTGAAGAGATAATTGTTAGGAGAAAATTTAAAAAAGCCTGAAATACACTTAAGAAAGTTCTTAACATCCTTAACTACCAGGGAAATGTAAATCAAAACCACTCTGAGAAACCATTTTCTTTTGCCAGAATGGCTAAAATTGGAAACAACAATCACAACTTAAGCTGGAAAGGATATGGAGAAAGGGGAACACTCCTCCACTGCTGGTAGGAGTGTAAACTTGTACAGCCATTTTGGAGATCAGTATGATGGTTCCTTGGGAAAATGAGAATCACTCTACCACAGGACCCAACAATTCCCCTCTTAGGTATGTACTCAAATGAGTATATATCCCCATCCATGCAACAGAATCATGTGCTCAACTATGTTCATAGCAGCATTATTTTTAATACCAAGAACCTGGAGTCAACCTAGATGACTCTCAATTGAAGAATGGATAAAGAACATGTGGCACATTTACACAATGGAATAGTACTCTGCCAAAAAATGATGAAATCTCTAAAGTTGATGGAAAATGGATGGACCTTGAAAAAACCATTCTTAATGGGGTAAACAAGTCGCAAAAAGAGGAACTTAGTTTGTACTCACTCATATATGAATTTTAGCCTTAGAGCAAAGGAACAATAGTATATAATTTATATCACCAGAGAAACTACTATAAAAGTAAGATTTTAAGAGATTCATGCAAGGTCCCTCACAGAAGGGGAAAGTGACATGATATATTGAGCATATTGGGAGTGGCGGGTAGTGTGTAGAGAGGGTGTTATAAGAAAGACAACGAAAGGAGAACAAAGCACATTGGACTGGGGAGATTGAGTAAGGGGAGGAATAGATGAGACACACACACACACACACACACACACACACAGAAGAAAAAGAGAGAGAGAGAGAGAGAGAGAGAGAGAGAGAGAGAGAGAGAGAAACAACATAAAAGATGGAGCCATTATGAGTGTGAAGAGAAATCTTAGTCTAAAGAAATGTTAAGTACCTACAAGACTGATCCCAACTAACAATTTGAGCAACAGTGGATAGGCTACCATAAATCCCCTTCCCTGATAATGAGTTCAATGCCTAATTTATCGACAATCACAGAGCTCTCATCTAGTAGCTGATGGAAAAAGAAGCAAACACTCACAGCTAAACACTCAGCTGAACTGGAAACCAAATGCAGAGAGGGAGGACCTGACCAGGCTATGGAAACCCACAGAGACATCTGACCTGAGAGAGGGGGAGATGATGGACCCCCAATCTGATAGTTGGGAACCCAGGATTGGAATACGGGTCTCAGAAGTCCTGGGCAGTCTAAGGGTCCTTTGATAGTGGAAGCAGGATGTATCTCTGGTGCATAAAAGGACATTGGGAGCACATTCCTGATGGACAGATACTCCCTTAATGTAGAGGCAGAAGGGAGGGCCTAGTTCCTACTCCAAATGACTTTGCAGGTTTAGTTGTCTCCACCAGGAGGTATCACCCTACACCTTGAGAAGGGGGGTTAGGAGGGGAGTTAGGGGGGCTAGGTGGTAAGAGTGCATGAAAGGGTGGGAGAGTGGGAGGGATGGAGAGAATGAGTGAGAGGAAACTGTGATCCATATGTAAAGAAAGAATGAAAAAAAGACAGGAAAATGGTAAGTAACAAATATACAACTCAGAATTATTTTTCATGCACAGAGCATATATCTGGTAAAAAACAGATTGTGTTTAATAAATCATTGAGCAATGTGAATTATAGAGGTGAATAACCCTATTTGAGGTAAAAATAAAATTGACTTTAAAATAAAAAATATTTAAAAAATAGTGATAATATTGCGTACTTAAATACCCAAGATGGAATTTGGCTGGACTCTTCATGGAATAGAAGATTATTTATTTAAATAATTATGCATATATGTAGATGATCTTGCATATTAAACCTATTCATCAATTTAAATAATTTAATCATGAAATTAGATCATCAAGCATACTTGATCTCAAAAGGTGGCACCAAACTTCAGGTATTGTGGATGACATAAATATTCTTTTCTAAATGAAATAATGAAACAATCAGTTGGTATCACATCATCCACTTCCCCAAGATGTCTCCAAACCAGACTCATGAACAATGTTGTTATCATTAATTTAAATAATTTAATTACATAATTATATAATTAGATGTTTTTGCATACTCGACTCCCACAATATTGTGCAAAAATTTACTGATCATCGATTATCTAAGGTTCTATTTCAATAACTAAATATTTACATAATCAGTGGATGAGACAGTTTGCTATACTAGATACCCACAAGTTATCTCTTCTTTGGTTCCCACAAGATTGTGCCAAACTAAACGGAAGATCAATTAATCAAAGTTTTGAGCAGTAAGATGTGTAAATGATTAAATGTTATTGTGCATCCAGGGTTTAAGAGTATATCAGATAGTTATTGTTGGGCAGCTGCCTCATTAGACATAATTTGCTATCCAATTATCCCACAGTCTAATCTAACTTATGGATTACCACTTTCCTGAAGGAAGTTAACAATGGAAAACTCACCTCTTGTTGAATAATTGTGAGTCTTTTTTATCTTTTTTATTCATAGATTTAATTCTTAGGGAAGATGACAGTCATCAACAAAATCCTTTGTACTGTTTCTCCACAGATAATAATATCTCTGATATTAGGTAATCTTGAATAGGGTAATATCACTAGCTGTAGGCCACTTTCCTGAGATTTGGCTATGACTTTTTTAGGAGAATCAATTTTCACAAATGCTGTCATTAAGTTTTATGAGATACCTATTTTGGGAGATGAAAATATCCAATCTAAGTTGCTCTCTGGTTCTTGGCCTATGATACAAGAATATAGAATTCCAGCAGTGTTGCCAGGCAACATTTTTGCAGCAACATTCTGTCATATTCTAGGACACCTCCCAATTGCTACAATGCACACCCACTAATGCACTAAACTTATAGCCTCACTGATTTTTCTCCCAAGACTGCAACTACATGTCTATAGTGACATACACATGAAAATCAAAGTATCATTATGCCATTTAACTGCATTGATGAGAATATAATAATATTTCCTATGCTTAAATTTTCTTATTTCCAGAATGGGGACAATATCACTATTGGCCTCTACCTTAATTTATTTCTATTTACTGAAATGAAGATAAGCTTCTGTTCCTTCTTTAAACTTTAGAACAGCTTAAACAAATGGTGTCATTACAAATTTGGGGAGAAATAGGTGAGTGAATAATTGTAGCAATATGCAAACACACAGAGAGAAATAAGCATACACACACACACACACACACACACACACACACACACACAACTCATTGGACACAAAAATGACAGTCATACTAAGAAACACCCATGCTCACATAGCTTCCATTCAACAAGAATGGACTCAGGAAAATTACTGGAAAAAAATAAGTGGGGTCTCCAAAGTTACCTTTGTCCACAGACCAAAAGAAGAAGTGCAGAGAATAAAACATCCATATTCTCAAGACGTGGGATGGGTGGATAATTATTTGATGGGATATGGATGTTTGTTATCATTTAGGGAGCATACAAGGTAAAAGGAAACATTAACTTTAAATATTTTACAATGGTATGGACTATGGTATAGTGGTACAAATGTAAAGTTTTTTTTCTTCTACTAGATGTATGTTTCTACTCTTTAAGTTATTTCATTTAAGAAGCTTATTTAAAAATGAATGCATAATGAAGAAAGGAAGGATAGTAATTAGTCATCTATAATAACTGAACATGTAGTCATATTAGGCATTTTCAATGTTAATCATGTATATTTAGATATATAAATGGCTTTAAAATACTTCAAAGACCTCCAAAATATGGTATTTAAGATGTTTAATATCCTAAGTCTTTTTTATGTGAGCGAGACATGTCTGCTCCAATCAACACAAATTTACTTCATAAAAGGATGACAAGCATGGTAGATCCTCTATATTGAGTTTGTTTCACTGTGTCAAAAGTACTCTTTAGAAGAAGTATCTCTAGCCTTGACTGCTGATGCAATGCTCTACAAACCTGACAACCAGGATGCAAATGAAAAGGATTGCAGAACTCTGCCAAAAAAAAAAAAAAACATAGAACAATTCTTCTAAATCTCTGCTTCACAGAAAAATCTGCCAGATATTCTAGGCCTGAAGGACAAAAGTGAATGCCCCAACATTGATGAGGAATATTGGTTGCCTCTTCAGGCAGCCAGCTAACTCTGTTGTTTCTAAGGTTTTGAAGGTGGCTTCCACTGCACTTCCTGTTTCCTCAGGAAGTATTATATTATTATGCAATATTTGATGGAGTTGAAGATTGGATAGTTATAGTTACATTTTTCCTTTGAATTGACACAAGGTAATTTAGGAATAGAGTTTTGGGCTCATTGATGTAAGATAGTGGAATGGGGATGGGGGGATGGAAGGGGAGTGTGGCCAGGGTGCATGTCACAGAGGAAAGTGGGTAAGAGAGTAGAAGGAGGAAGGGAGGGAGCACAATGCTTTTCACCCTAGATTTAGAATCTTGAGTTTTATTAGAATGATAGAGAATAAGGTAGAACTGTCTAGATAAATAAATATTCCAAAAGATATATTCCTTTTTTCTAAATGAAAAGAAAGATTTAACTTAACCTATATACAATAAGAACATTTATCAAGTATGAGTTATTTGTACAGCATCAAATCATTTATGTTTGGCAATTTAGAGAGAAATCAGTCTATTGTATATCTTACATTGATGAACCCAAAGCTCTGGTCCTAATTTACCATCTGTCATAACTAAGGATACCTATAGCTTTAAATGTCTATGCTTTAACTCCATCAAAGTTTGCATAATAATATATTTCCTGATTAAACAAGAAGTGAAATGCAAGCCACCTCCCAAACATTAGAAATGGCAGAGATACTTGGCTGCCTGAAGAGTCAACCAAAATTCCTCTGCAATGTTGGGACATCCACTTTTGGCCAGCAGGCATAGTCTATCTGGCAGATATTTCTGTGATGCTTGAATTTTGAAGAACTGTCCCACCTTGTCTTGCCACACTTCAGCAAATTTCTTTATTTGCATGCTGTTTGTCTGGTTTGTTAAGCATACCATCAGCAGTCAAGGCAAGAGATTCTTACCCAAATGACTAGTTTTGACACAAATGAAATTAAACTCCATATAGAAGTTCTTCTATGCAAATTATCCTTTTATGAAGTAAATTGGTGCTGATTGGAGCAGACATATCACACTGTCATGAAAAATCTTAGGTTATTAATTATGTCGAATGCCATATTCTGGAGGTAATTGAAGTGTTTGAAGGTCATCTATCTATCAAATATACCTGCTTAACCTTGAAAACATGCCTAATTTGACTACATGTTTGATTGTTATAGATGACTAACTACTAACCTGTTTTTCTTAATCATACATTATTTTTAAATAAGCTACATAAGTGTAATACCTTAAACAAGAGTAGAAACATATATCCAGTACAAGAACAACTTTATATTTGTGTCCATAACCAAAGCACATATCAATGTAAAATTTTTGAGAATAATATACCTTTTTGAGTTATATTCCCCTTATATGATGACAAACAATCATAGAACCAAAAAGTCAGGTAACCAAAAAATACCGTTCCCACCTATTGGGAATATTAATGTTTTATTGTCTATACTTCTTCCTGTTGTCTGAGGGCAAAGGCATCTTTGGGAGACACTATTTTTTTTTACACTAATTCTCCAGGAGTCTAGTGAAAAGTATTTGTTTGTGTTGCATAGACTCTATGAGAGCACTGTTGTTTCTTAGCAAGATTGTCATTTTTGTGTCTATTGAGTTTGTGTGTGTATTTACTTATCTTTGTGCATTTCTGAATTGCTACAATTATTCACACATCTACTTTCTCCCCATATTTGCACCTATAGCATGAGGTTAAGATGTTCTAAAAGCAAAAGAGTGAACAGAAGCTAATTTTCATTTCAGTAAATAGAAAAAAATTAAGATAGAGGTCATTGATGCTATTGTCTCCATTCTGGAAATAAGTAAATTGGAGCATATAGAATATATTTAAATACACGTCAATGTATTTAAATATGATGCCTTCATTGTCATGTTTATATCACTATGAGAATGTACTTCCTTAATAGACTTGATAATAAATATAACACAGAAAAGAGCCTTGCATTTTTGGGAGAAAATCAGTGAGGCTATAAGGTTATCCCATTGGAGGGTGTGCTTATTTTAGAATGTGGGAGGTGTTCAAGAATGTCACAGAATGTTGAAGCATAAATGTTGCCTGGCAACACTGCTGGAATTCTATATTCTGGTATCATGGGCTAAGAACCAGAGAACAGCTTAGATGTAGTGTTATTACTGGATATCTTAGAGTTCCAAGATAAGTATCTCATAAAAGTTTTAAAACTGTTAATGGCATCATTTGTGTGAATTGATTCTTATAACCAAGTCATAGACAAATCCCTGGAGCTATTAATATTAATCAATTCCAGATTACCTAATATCAGGTAAAATAGTCTGTGGAGAAGCAGTTCAAAGACTTCTGTTGATGAATATCATCTTCCCTAAGGAGTAAAACTATGGATTAAGAAGATAAAAAGACTCACAATTACTCAACATATGGTGAGTTTTCCATTGTTAGTGTTACTACAAGAAGTTTTTAATCTATTTGTTTGACTAGACTGAGGGATATTTGTTTAGCAGTTCATCTCTAATGACGAAGCTGCCCAATATCAACTATCTAATATCCTCATAAACCCTAGATCCACAATGACATGTAATAATTTACTAATTTTACTACTGAAATCTGCATTTAGATAGTCATTAGTCCATGGTGTTTGGCCCAACATTAAGGGAGTCAAGTAAAGGCAACTTATGTGTGTCCAGTATGGCAGACTATATCATTCTCTCTTTATGCAATTACTTAATAATTAAAATAGGACATTAGATAATAGATAAGTGGATTCTTACACCTTGTTGGAGATAACTGGCAACCATTTCATTAATTATTTAAAACAATGATAGTATCATTTTATTATCTCTCCACAGATGAATTATGAGATATCATCTCATTACACATTCACTATATTGGTAAAGTCTATGATTAAATAATCAATAATCTCATGAGTTTTGCCAAGTCTTATAGTAGTCAAGTATAAAATACCATCAAATAATTCCATTTTTTAATCATTTATTTATTAAAATATGTTATTATTTATTCAGTGATCACTGAGTTTGAGCCTCCTTTTGAGATTCAAAAGTGCAAAACCATCACATCATCTGCTATTATACTGATTTACCCATAAAATTGGTCATTAAATAATCAATGATCACTGGGGTTTGGTTCTACCTTGCTTGATCAATTTTGCCAGATGATGTAATTAAGAAACTAAATTATTCAAAACAATGAGGACATTATGGACCAGTAGTTAGCTTTGGAGTAAGATTGACGGAGTTGATGATGTGACATCATATCATTACTGGGTTACGTAGTCATTTAAATAGATCATTACATCAGCCAAGATATTTCAAGTTTGGTGCCACCTTTTTGAAGTTTATGCACAAGGTTATCTAATTATTTATTTATTTGATTGTTTAAATAAATCATTATTCCAGGAAGAGTTCGTCTGAATCCACTATGTAGGATTTAAGTATGCTACATCATTTCATTATTCAATTATTTTATCATTATATATTAGTTACTTGAAACGATGATGATGATGATGTTTGTTTTTCATGACTGGACAGTTTTCCCTGGAAGTTAATTGTGTGTCAATATTTAATTATCTATGTCTTACTTTTTTTAGAATCACTGGAGTTTGGTTCCATCTTGTAGCTTAGACACTTGGAATTTTGTGAGAAGTCCATGTACAATACAAAGGAGGATATATGCTATAAGCACCCTGACATGTCAACAGAGAGTTGTATATTTTCCCTAGGAGTGTACATGCCTTTCCTCAGACCACTTGAATCTCTTGTGCATATGACAATAAACACATATAATATCCAGGAAGTCCTATGTGTGAATGTTCCTTTTGGACATGAGAGAAAGGAAAAAGAAGTTTCCTATGTAGTGCCTGCTGAAAGGTGTGGATTGGAAGGTTGGGGCAGGAGATAAATTTTAACATATCTGAAAATATCTAAAAATGGGTGTCTGGTCATTCCTAGGATATGGTTAGGTAGGGTACCCTGAGACAGCCTTTAGTAGGCAAGGAGGTAGGTGGGATGGAATTTTTATTCATTTAATGTGTCCTTGTGTCCACATCTAGGGAACTAGGCATCCTGCTTTCTGGGAAAATATCAAGGTTGATCCAAGCAACTGATGGGTCCTGCTTCAGATTATGTGGTGGTAGCATTTCACCTGAACATGGTAATGAAGAACAAAATTTCAGCTTTGTCACCTGTACATCACGAAACTGGTTCCCTCGTGAGTGCACACATCTGCCTTCTGTTTAGCTTGTGTCCATTCCAGACAAGCTTTCTGCCAGGTGGGAAGATAGTGTTAAGCTTAGGGCCTCTATGGGTTTGGTTGTTCTCACCCATATATCACCTGTACACCTTCTATTTGCATCTACTATTGGATACCACAATCCTGCCTCTTACCATCCTTGTGTCCATCTGTTAGTCCCTTTTTTTGCCTGTAAGGCTTGACTATAATTTGGTTTCCCCCAGTGTGCAATTATCTAGCTGACCAATGGCCAGCCTGTCAGCTGAGGTGATTATGGATGGCCATGGTTAAGTAGGTAGATTATGAATCTCAGAAGTTTATGGGGAGTGACCTTCAGAATAACTTGGATGGCAAGCTAGGGCATCACTGAGGCCCAATACCCATGTCAAGGAGATTGGTTGTTAAGCACCTCCCTTATGCTACAGATTGGCATGATGTTTCTGTAGGATTCACTGAGGGTGGTATGAAGGCTTGCCAGTAAGCCTACCTGTGTTCCCTCTTGGGGTCTTCTGAGAGATGGCAGGGTCCAAAAACGAATTGTTTCAGAGCAGTGAAGGAGATGACCCTGTGAGTTCTGTGTTCCCCATCTCTCTTCCACACCCTGTCTCTCCACACCTCTTTGAATTCAGCCCTTGCAGCAATCCAAGTGTTCCATTTGTGGATTTCCTTGGTCCTTTGTTGGCTATTTTGGAGTATGATGCAAAAGGAATTTGCAAGTTTGTCTGTTTTTGTTTGTTTATTGTTTTTTGGAAAGAGCTGAGTGAGTGTACAACAATATCCTGAGTAAGTTGTCACTCTGGGTGCACTAATGCCGTCAAACAGAATGTATTTGTAGAACATTAAATCCCATCTTAGTATTTCTTTAGCATGGATGCAGGCTGCCTAGGAAGGAGCTCTCAGTGCTGGACCTAAAGTCCTAACTAAGCAGGTTTCCTGCATTCTTCTTTGCACAGGAGATAACTTGGAAAAAACTGGGTCTTAGTGCCACATTCCAGGAAGCATGGCTTAGCTTTCTGTACCCAGGTAAGTCAGTCTGCTTGGTCCGGAGTGCCCATGACATGCAGGGTCAGTGTACAAGTCTACAAGGATACTGCATCCAGGACTACATCTGGCCTGGAGTGTGTAATTGCTCATCCCACTGCCTGCAGCTTGTGCACATTACCACCTGGCCCACATTTGTTCCTGAACATGCCCAGATTCCCCCACAACAAAGTTTTGGAAACAACAAAGTTCCCAGTATCTCTGGCCTACAGTCAGTGTCTCAAGGCCAGATTATCATTTTCTTTCATTCATAACTCATCGACTGCCATCATTTCTCCTCATTTTAAAAGTCTTCTGTCTGGATTTCCTTTAGTTTCTCATAGACACTATGAGAAACTAGTTTTTTGCTAGTTCTAGGATAGAGGTATATTTCAGTGACTGAGAATCCTTACAAAAAATTTCTGGTCCAGAGGACAATACCTGAACTTTTGAAGTGGTCTGGGAGGCACTAGTCTCATGATCATATTCAAACTGGCATAGAGTTCAAGACAGGGAATCTGAGTTGAAGCATCTGGAGTAGAGTGTGGACTGAAGAGTATCCAAAGATCCCAGGCAAATATGTAGGAAACATGCAGACCAGTTCAGGAATCCTTTTCCCTAACCCCCAATAGGCTTCATTTCTAATGCATGCTCCCCAAGAATTAAGTTCCATGTCTGAAGGTAATTTGAGGACTGTGGGAAATATTATTTTCCTAAATGGACCATACCAGGCGGTGAAAAATGTCAGGATGTGGAAGAAGACATATTGTGACACTGGTGATACATAGATAAAGGTTTATGAAAGTCAGTCGAGATCAATATAGCAAAGGACCCACACTGGATATCTTTAGAAGCTATGTATTGGTAGTCCAAATCTTTAATACAAGGACATAGGATTAAGAAGCAGAGGAAACTTTGTAAGGTGTAAGCCACATAGACAGCTTGAAATTGATCAAGTCTTAAAAGAAATATATTAGGATGGGGCCAGGGTACATGTTCAACAACCCCTTGACATGCCTGGATGTTGCCGGGCCTGCTCTGAGTACAAAGAACCCACCTATCCATACAGGATAAACATAAGGGCTCACTTTCCTAATCTTCAGACCTCAAAGATGGCCCTCTGTTGGAGGAGAAACCTCTAAGCTTGGATTATCCAGATTTACAGACATTTAAATAGAGGCACACCTACGCCCACTGGGAAACTAGGGTAGAAAAGAAAGAAACTCCACATTCAACAACTGGAAGGAGTGATGGATAAATGGCAATACAAAAAAACACCAAACAATAGAAAGACAAGAATGACACCACAAGAATCTAGGAAATCTACCCAAACAACACAGCAGATGTACTAGAACAGAATGAGTTAAAAATAACTTCATAAAAACGATAAAAGCCATCACAGTGGACATGAGAAAATCTCTTGAAAAATGGAAAAATAATATTGAAAAAATACTGGAATAAATAAAAGTGAAGACTAGCAAAAATCCAAGAAATGAACAATATTTTTTTAAAGAATTAAGAAACGCCAAGAAAAAACAATCAAACAGATGAAGAAAACAATTCAAACACTTGCAGTTCAAACATCGATGCAAAAATACTCAATAAAATACTGGCAAAACAAATCCAAGAATACATCAGAGAAATAATTCACCATAAGGAAGTAGGCTACATCCCTGGGATGCAGGGGGTGGTTTAACATACAAAAATCTATCAAAGTAATCCACTATATAAACAAACTGAAAAAGAAAAAGATATAAGATCATCTCCACAGATGCTGAAAAGCCTTTGACAAATTTCAACACTCTTTCATGACCAAGGTTGTGAAGACATCAGGGATAACAGAAACATTCCTTAACACAATAAAAGCAATATACAGTAAACTAACAACCAATATCCAACTAATTGGACAGAAGCTTAAGGCGATTCCTCTAAAGACAGGAACGAGAAAAGGCTGTCCTCTCTCTCCATATCTCTTCAATATTCTACTTGAAATTCTAGCTAAAGCTATAAGACAACAAAAGGAGAACCAAATCGAAAGTAAAAAGTCAAACTGTCTCAGTTTGCAGATGATATGATAGTTTATATAAGCAACCCTATCAACTCTACGAGGGAACACATACAGCTGATAAACACCTTCAGCAAATTAGCAGGATTTGCTGCTAATAAACTCAATACATGAATAGCCTTATTTTATTCAGATAAAAATGGGGCTGAGAAAGAAATCACAGAAACATTACCCTTTAAAATAGCCACTAACAAAATAAAGTACCTTGGGTTAAAGCTGACCAAACAAGTCAGGGAACTATATAGCAAGAACTTAGTGTATTTTAACAAAGAAAATAAAGAAGATACCAGATAATGGACAGATCACCCATGCTCTTGGATAGGTAGGATAAACAGGAAAAATGGCAATCTTGCTAATAGCAATCTACAGATTCAATTCAATCACCTATAAACCCCATCACAATACTTCACTGACCATAAAATGATAATAATCAACTAAATACAAAAAATCCAAAAACCCAGAATAGCCAAAACATCCCTCTGCAATAAAGGAACTTCAGGAAGCATCACCTGCCCCGACTTTAAGATGTATTATAGGGCAATTGTACTGAAAACAGCCTAGTATTGGAACAAAGAAAGACAAGTAGACAAAGGGAATCTAATAGAACATCTTGATATTAACCCATGCACCTACAAATACCTGATTTTTGACAAAACAGCTAAAAGTATACAATGGGAGGAGGAAAGCATCTTCAACAACTGGTGCTGGAACGACTGGATGATGGTGTGTAGAAGACTGCAGATAGACACATGTCTATCACCATATACAAAACTCAGTTCCAAATGGGTCAAACACCTCAACATAAATCCAACCACACTGATCCTCTTAGAACAGTAATTGGGAGGTACCCTTGAACAAATTGTTACAGGAGACTTCTTCCTGAACATATCTCAAGGAGGGCAGACACTGAGATTAAAAGTTAATAAATGGGAACTCCTCAAATTGAGAAGCTATGCAAGGACACAGTCAACAAGACCCAACAGCCCAAAGAATGGAAAAAGATGTTCACCAGTCCTACATCTGACCGAGGGCAGATCTTCAAAATATATAAAGAACTCAAGAAACTAATAAAAAAACAAATAACACTATTAAAAATTGAGTATAGTACTGAAAAGAGAATTCTCAGGATAAGAAATCAAAAACGCTGAAAGACACTTAAGAAAACTCTCAACATCCTTAGCTACGAGGGAAATGCAAATCAAAACCTCCATGAGATGCCATCTTTCTCCTCCTGCCAGAACAGCAAAAATTAGGAACATCAATGACAACTCATGCTGGAGAGGATGTGGAGAAAGGGGAACACACCTACACCGCTAGTAAGAGTGCAAACTTGAACAGCCATTTTGGAGATCAGTATGGCAATTCCTCAGTAAAATGGGAATCAGTTTACCATAGGAACTGGCAATCCCCCTCATAGGCATGCACCCGAATGATCCACATCCATGCAACAAAGACATGCTCAGCTATGTTCATAGCAGCATTATTTGCAATACCAAGAACAAGGAAACAACCTAGATCCCCCTCAATTGAAGAATGAATAAAGAAGATGTGCCTTATTTACAAAATGATATACTTCTCTGTGGAAAAAGAAAGATGAAATCTTGAAAGTCGATGGGAAGTGGATGGAGCTTGAAGAAACCATCCTGAATGACGTAACCCAGTCACGAAAAGAGAAACGTGGGATGTTCTCACTCATATATTAATTTTAGACTTAGAGTAAAGGATCACCAGTGTATCCAGACTTCTACAAGTTCCCTCACAGAAGGGGAAAGTGACATGATATTCTGAGCATATTGAGAGTGGGGGATTGATTAGAGAGGGTGGTAGAAGAAAGAGAAGGGGAGGAGAGCAAAGCATGTTGGACAAGGAAGATTGAGTCATGGGAGGAATAAATGAGAGAGAGAGAGAGGAGAGAAGAGAGAGAGAGAGAGAGAGAGAGAGAGAAACACAATAAAAGAGGGAGCCATGTATATTTGAAGTGAAAACTGACTCTAGATAAATGTCCAGAGACCTAATGACTGATCCCAACTAACAATTTGAGCAAGAGTCAAAAGGCTACCATAAATTTCTTCCCTGATAATGAATTTGATGACTAACTTATACATAGTCACATAGCCATAATCTAGTGGCTGATGGAAGCAGAAGCAGACACCAACAGCTTAACACTCAGCGGAACTGAAATACAGATGGAGAGAGGGATGAACTGAACAGGCTACAGAAACCCACAGCAACAGCTGATCTGAAAAGGGAGAAGCTAATGGGCACCCAGATGGAAAGCTGGGTACCCAGCATTGGAGTGACTCAGACCCCATGAATATGGGTCTCATTTAGCAGGCCTGTATGGTCTAAGAGACCTCTGACAGTGGAAGTGAGATGTATCCCTGTGGCATGCATGGACATTGGGAGCAATTCCCCATGGAGGGATACTCCCTTAACCTAGAGGCAGTAGGGAGGGCCTAGTTCCTATTCCAAATGACTTAACAGATTTAGTTGAGTCTTCCTGAAAGCATCACAGTGAAATGAAAATAAGATTCTGTTTATTCTCTTAACTTTAGCACAGCTTGGTCAAATGGTGCAGGTGCAAATATGGGGAGAAATAGGTCAGCAAATAATTATAGTAATGCACAAAGGCACAAAGAGAAATAAACACACACACACACACACACACACACACACACACACACACACACAGACCATACACACCACATTGGACATGAAACTGACAGTCATGCTAAGAAACACCCATGTCCACAGAACTTCCATGTAACAAGAACAACTAGCTTTGTCTGGACTTTGAAAAATGATTGTAAAAAAATCAGAAGCATCTCAAGAAGATACATTTGCGTACAGACAAAAGGAAGAAGTCTAGATAATAAAACATCCATATTCATAAGACTAGGATGGGTGGTTTTTAGATATTTGATGGTTATGGATGTTTGCCATCATTTATGTGGAATATAAGGTAAAAAGGAACATTAACTATAAATATTTTGCATTGGTATGGGCTACAGTATAGTGATACAAATATAAAGTTTTTTTTATCTTTTCCTGGATGTATGTTTCCATTATTGTTGAAGTTATTTCATTTATGCAGGATATTTAAAATGAATGTATAATTAAGATATGCAGGTTAGTAATTACTCATCTGTAATAATCAAACATGTAATCATATCAGGCATGCATTCATGGTTAAACAGGTATATTTAGATGGAGATATGACCTTCAAATAATGCAAAGACCTCCAGAATATGGCATTCAAGCTGTTTAATAATTTTAGACTTTTCAGGACACTGAGACTCATCTGCTCCTTTCAGCACCAACATAATTTAGAAAAGGATGAGGGGCTTAGAAGAATCTCCATATGGACTTTATTTCATTGTGTCAATACTGGTCATTTGTGCTATATCACTGAAGTTGTGGATTGACTTTCAGAATGGCTTGGTTGGGGACATAGAGTTCAACAGTCATCATTGGTGAAAAAGTCTATGAGATTGGTCCTGAGGCTCCTCCTCTATGGTCTATATTTGTATTAGCTTTCTGTAGACTTAGAGTTTCTTAGAGGCATGCCTGTGAGTCACCCTATGCTCTCATTCTCAGAACAGGCACATGAGTAGAAGCCAGGAATAAATGGAGATACAGACAAAGGAGGAGGTAGATCTTTAGGAAGCCAGATAGATATATGGTTAAACAAAGTGAGCTTATAAAATTTAGTTTATTTTATGTGGGATGGTATTTGTGCATGTTGTCCCTTTCTGTCTATGCACACTTGTTTTAGTTCAATTTGTCTGGGGTGCTCAAGGGAAATTTGAAGTGACCTTGTGGGTTTCCTGTGAGGATACAAGGGATTTGTTCAGAAGACTCTGAGGAAAATGGGAGTGTATATGTGCTGTAGGCCTCCTGGTATGACGAGATGGTATTGCTTATTTTCCCTCAATGTGTTTTATGCCTTACTCTTGTTCACTTGAACCTCTTCAGAGATCTATGAATCCCCTGCAAGATAGACCTGGCTACAGGTAGTTGCACATGCACATTTGATATGGAAATTTCTATAACTGAGGGGAAATTGAGGAATTTTGAGAAATAGGAATTTCTTGAGTGTGGCCTGCTATGGACAGAAGGGGGAGGGATTTTGATATGAGAAATATTGTGGTGGTTGAGATATAAAGTTTATAACTTATGAAAGCCACTGGAAATCAAAATTGTGAAGCATATTCATTTTTCTTAAATTCTATGTTATGGTAGTACATACCTTTAGTCCCAAATCTCAAGATTAAGAAGGATCTCTGTTAGCACAATGTCACCCTGACTCTAAGACAATGATCCATAAATAGCTCTCACAAATGTGACCTCTGCACCTTTGACGTTATGCCTATAATCCAAGAACTAGTGATGTGTTTATAGGTGTGATATGGACAAATGGATAAAGGAATATAAGGAGGAGGAGATGGAATCTGAGAGCCTCTTTCTGCTGAGGATCCCAGGAGACAGGACTGCTATTTCATCTAAGCAGAACTAAGATCTAGTGCCTTGAATATTTTGTTTCTCTGATATGCAACTTGAAATTTAATCTCTGATATCTGTCATGGGGAACATTTTTTGTTCCACATATGATACAGCTGGAGATATCTCAGATTGGTTACATTGTAATACATATTTAGATGGTTAGGCTATGGGCACAGGCCCAGGGCCTTGTATGAAAGGAGGCAATTGAGTTGAAATGTTTAAACTTTCCAGGATCCGTTAATCCCAAATCATGGATATCCAATATTCCAGGACACACAGTGGCCACTGCTGCAAATATTGTGGGGCAGCATCTGACTGAACCCAGATGGAGGGACACTATGTGCATGAAGGCCAAGTTTTCCTAAAGCCTTACTCTTTTCTTATCAGAATATGAGACCCATGGGACAACTGTCCTGAAAAGCTGGATCTCTCCCAAGTGCAAACATCTCCCTGCCCTTCACATATGGGTCCAGTGCAGACTAGCCAGCCAGGTGGAAAGTTTGTGCTGGGCTTCATTGTGTGAACCTAACCCCTCTGTTTTATGCCCCATTCCTTTGTTCTCTGTGCTTTGGGACACCACAATCCTGTAGCCTTAACAGCCCTCAGTCATCATGGGAGGACCTTTCTTGGCTGGTTGTTTTTAACAGAATGTTTGGTTGGATCCAGAGTCCAGGATGCCAGCATTGACAAGGCCAGCCTGGTAGCTGTGGTAGTCACCTGGGTCTCTAGAGTCAAGGTGAGAGCTGTTAGATCTCTGAATGTAGTGGGAGGTCACCTTCAAAATACCCTGGCTTAACAATGTGGACAACACTCAGCCCCTGGTCCCCAGGCCCCTGAGTTTGGTACTAGTCTCATTCATCACGGTCAAGATTGGCATAAGTTGTCTGTAGACTTCGTGTCTCCTGCAGACTTGCCTGTGAGCCTTTCTGTGCCCTCACAAGTGTCATTCACTGAACTGGCATGTTCCAAAGAAGAGTGTCCCAAGGTAGTGCATTGGAGAACCCATGACGTCAGTGAGCCCCATTTTGCCACTCAACTTTGCATCATCCACATCTTTTGGGATTCATCCCTTGCATCATATCTAGGACCCATCTATACCCTGTTTTGGCAAAGTGGTTGGTGGCTATTTTGGAGGATAACACAAGATAGTTCAGGGGGTTGTTGCTTTGGAAAGTACTGAGGGACTCTACACATGAACATGGTAATTGGCATCCTCAGTGCACTATTGCTGTCAAATAAAATGGTTTGTTTCCTTCTAGCATATCACGTCTGGACAAGGCTACAGGCATCCCAGGGACAGGCTACCTGTGCTAGCTCCACAGGATATAAGTGCATCTCCTGAAGTATGTTTGACCCATGGGATCCTGCCAGGATCAGGGTCCTGGTGACCCAGGCAGGGTGTCTTCAACTTGCATTGCTGGGACACAGAAAAATCAGTCTCCTGGGTACTTGATCTGTCTTTTTTGGTGGGCTCAATGGAAATCTCTGCTGGGATTCTACATCCTGGGATATTTCTGGCTTCATATGGACACTTTTCCAGCCACCATATCATATATTGCACAAGGCCACCTGGAGAAATACCATGGCTTTGCTGAAGCTTTCTCAGCAGCACCCACAGCTCAGCTCAATTCTGGAAACACATACACTGCACACCATCTCTCAACTATTTTCTGGGTCTCAGCACCAGGCATATATTGTGGTTAAATGTCTGCCACACTATTAACTCCTTTATTACCATCCTTTGTTCTTTTCATCTGCAGGGCCTACTATCTGGCTTTCCTTTTGTTTTTCATTTAGGCATTGCGTTCTTCTTGAGCAGTATTGCAGAGTTAATTCAGGAACTGAGACCTGTTAAAAAAGCTTCTGGTCCTGAGCTACATCCCCAGAATCCTACAAGGTGTCTGGTAGGCACCAACCTCGTTATCATACGCAAGCTGGTTTTGTATCCCTTATAGTTAAGTATCACAAGAGCCAGTTTGGTGGCTCATTGTGAATCCAAATAGATATTGCAATAGTTCCATGTGAACTTAATGGTCACCAAATGCGGCCTTGCAGTTCTATAGTTACCATCCCTGCCAGGCCAGGTGTCAATGCTGCCACCTCCCCTGACAGGCTTCTTCGCTGTAAAGCAGGCAAATGTCAAAAAGACAATTGTCTTACTCTGCCCTTTCCAGGTATCATTCCAGCTATTACAATACTTAGAGAAGTTTCTAAAATCAACACAGGAACTATCTTGAGACCTAGAACATCTCTCTCTCTCTCTCTCTCTCTCTCTCTCTCTCTCTCTCTCTCTCTCTCTGTGTGTGTGTGTGTGTGTGTGTGTGTGTGTGTGTGTGTGTGTGTGTGTGTGTGGTTGTCTGCGTGTCTGGCTTAATGCACTGTGTGTACACTAGAAATAAATCTAGTTCTCTGAGAAGCAAAACACTGTCTTAGAAAGATAACAACAGTTATAGTGGTCATCCCAAGGATAAAAGAGAGAGATAAGTTGGTATGTAGGGGGATTCTTATAGGGCTACATTCCTCATCTCCCAGTCAAGTGGGAACAATATTTGGTTAGTCAAACCTCTCTCTGTCTCTCTGTCTCTCTCTCTCTCTCTCTCTCTCTCTCTCTCTCTCATGTGTTTGTGGTGTTTGTTATGATAACAACATGATTTAATTGGTCCTAAGATGTAAACCTACAACAACAGAGGATATTGAGGCAATAATCATAAAATTAAATATGAATCAAGCATTCAAAAGAATCAATGAAATAAATCCTTGTTTCGTAGAAGGATAAACAAAAATAAAAATTAGTAGCCTATCAAATAAAATATTTCCAGAAGGCATACTAAAATAGTGATGGTAAAGGACTAATCACAGTTGCAAACAAATAGTTAAGTAAGAAGAAAGGAAAGAAAGGAAAAAAGAAGATAAATGGATTTGCAAATGGTAGGATAAAGAGACTGGCAAATAAAGCATTCCCTAAGCCAAAGCCATATATTGACACAATTATGTAACTCCTGTTTTAATTCCCTGCTAATAACAGTCTCAAATGAATCTAGAATGTGTATTCTCTATATATCAGGTAAAAACACTAGAACTACCCAAGTCTTATGATGTTACACAGGTCATTAGGGGCATTAGACCATGAAGGAGTATGGACTGCAAAGATAGAAGGAGCCCTGATCCTAACCAGTTGAAAGTGGGATCACTTAAATTCAAGTGCTGTAGAGATTTCTAAAGTAAATCATGAGTGTGTTCACACAAAATTACTGAATTTCACTCTTTTCAATAGAAATGAAATAGATTGGCTGTTAAACAGGGTCACTCATTGGGCACTCTACAATGAAAATTCTTCCAATTAATTGCTTCTCAAATGTACAGGCAGCCATACCTTATCTTCTGAAGTTTTGGAAAGAGTTGGGTCCCCAAGCTTGAGTCTCTGGAAAAATGTTTGGGTTGAAGCTTATATAGGTTTCTCATTCCCAAATAAAGACCAACACACCTCTAGTAGGAATGTTCAGAGCCTGTAAAAATAAAATAGAAGGATGCATTGAACCATGTAATATTTCCAGAACATGGTCCACATGATTAAAAAACAAAATCTTTAACACTGGATCAGAAGTTAGAGTCACACACATCTCAGCATGCACCAAATGAAGAGAGTTAAACCAGTAATATCTGAGGAATTGAGGAATGGCAGGATGAATAAAAATTAATAGTAAATTAATTTCAAGATGAGTGTTGTGTCCATGGAACAGCCTGATGCACTATATATATATATATATATATATATATATATATATATATTGAGTATATATTACATATTATATATTATTATATACATATATTATTTTATATATATCATATATTATATATTAATTTACATTAATATATAATATAATATATATTTTATATATATTATATATTAATATATATAAAATGAGTATATATTACATATTCATGTATGCAATCATGTATGTATTTATGTATTTATTCATGTATATATTCACATATATATTTTTATATTATACATATTTATGTATATATTCATATATATTCATATATATTCATGTATATATTCATATATATTCATGTATATATTCATATAAATTCATGTATATATTTTTGTGTTATTCTCATATATGTATTTCTGTATTATTCATATATGCATTCCTACATTTATATGTGTGTATTCATATATATATTCATGTATATTTATATAAATATTTGTATTTATATTCGTGTACATATAATTTATTGTTATTTTTTATATATATTCATGTTTGTCTTCATATGTATTCATTTTTATATTCCTGTATATATTCATATATATTCATGAACATATTCATATATATTCATGTATGTGCTCATGTACATTCATATGTATATGTATATTCATGTATATTATATTTATATTCATTTATGTGTATTCATGTGTATATTCATGTACATACTCATATTTATATTTGTTTATATTCATGTACACATTCATATATTTATTCATACACTTATTCATGTATATATTAATATTTATTAATGTCTTAATTCATATTTATTTTCATATATTCATGTATTCATTAATATATGTATATAGTCATATTTTTCGTGTATATATTTATGTATATGTTCATATATACAGTCATACATGTATTTAAAAATGTGAATATATATTCATATTTATATTCATATATATTTATATTCATATTTATATATACATATATTTTCTGGAATTCTCTGGAATTTTGTGGAATTTCTGTCCTCAGAGGAAGGAAGTGAATTAGGAGGGGATGGAGTGTGCCCTCATGACACTGTGTCCTCTGGAATTCTAATTGAATTCTCTGGAATTCTCTGGAATTTTCTGAAATTCTCTGAAAGTTTCTGTCCTCAGAGGAAGTAAAGAAGAGAGGAGGAAATGGAGTGAGTCCTCATGACACTCTGTGTCCTCTGGAATTCTCCACAATTTTCTGGAATTCTCTGGAATTTTCGGGAATTCTCTGGATTTCTCTGGAATTGTCTGGAATTCTCTGGAATTTTTTGTCCTCACAGGAAGGAAGTAGTGAGGAGTGGATGGAGCCACCACTGCAAGGGTATCAGCTTCTGAAGCTGCCTTGTGAGGACGGCAGATACTGGTGAAACACGATGACATTAACTGAACAGAGTTGATTAGGCAAGATCGTCTGATCATCTCATTATTAATTATTGAATATTTAAAGTTGCTGATGTTGGTGTCCTTCATGTGTCATGTCCGGCATGTCATTCCAGGAATTGATGGTGTGAATCCGTACAATTATTTAATCATTTTATTATTTATATCATCCATTACCCAATCTGTGATCACAGAAGTTTGAAGCCACCTTTTGAGAGTCAAGGATGACAGATCATCTCACTATCTGATTATGTAATTACTCAAATCTATGATCTACTCCAGGAAAAATGGAGTCTAGCTCCATTTTGTTGGTGTTAATAGCAGAATGTCATGCCATTATTTATTTACTTATTTTGTCATTCAAATCCATGATTAAATAATTAATTATCACTGGAATTTAACCACTCATGTTGGAGTCAAGTATGAGGCACCACCAAAATATTTAATTACATAATTTTAAAATATCTCATTACATTGTTGGTGACCACAGGACTCTAGTGCCAGAGCACTTTTAGAGAGAGCTTAGGGGGAACATTATTAAAGAGAACTTTTGATGAGAAATTTTAAAGAGAGCTTTAGAGAAAGAACTTTTGAGAAGAACATTTCTTGAAGAAAAAAAGGCCATGAGAGGACCATGCATTTGAGCTGCTTTATTTCCTTCTTTCCCTCAGATGAGAAATTTTTAGCAATCTCCTTGGATGACTGTTGTAAACCTGAACCCATGATGAATACCTTAAAAAATATTTCTACGGATGAGTGTGTTAGGTAAATCCAAGTCCATCAAAACTAAAAACGGAGATATATTACGAAAAATCATTTGAAAATTTGTGTCATTTATGATTTTTGTGTTTAAAAATGTTTACTCATTTTTCATATGTGTGGATCTCTGTATAGGTGTGTGTACTTTAATACAGGTGTCTGCAGAGATGATAAGAGGGCATCAGATTCCCTGCAGGTTGAGGTATATCCTAAAAACCTGCTAAAGCACTATAGCAATCAATATAAGTAATTATTTCTCCACTTATATTTTGCTCTTTTTTCTCTTTGCCTATTGATTTTTAAATCTTTAATTTATATCCATCACTGAGTAACGAATATTCCTATATTTGTTACCATTCTGCCTTCTTTTAATCCTTAGTCATTTTGCTAAATTTTTCATGTACCTAATGAATGGAAGAAATTTTCCACACCTCATCTCTTCTCCCTCTCTTTTCACTATTTTTTATTTCCTTATATTACTTCTGACCTTTCTGAATTCTTCAAGTAAAATAAAGATATTTATCAATACAAGTTGGATAATAGAGTGTAGTTTTTATGCATATTAAGCTTGAAGTTTTCCTAGTTGCAGAATATGGTAGAAGAATGTGTTTCCTCATAATGAACATTATCAAAAGCAGAGAATTCCAAGCAGGTTATAAATAGAATGATGTTCATAAAATGAGAATAATAAGAATTTCATATGTCCATGTCTTAGTGCCTTCTTTGTTACCTTTCAAGCATACATACTAAAATACATTTCTCAATGTTCAATTTTATGCCATTTACTTCCAACATAGTCAAATTTTCTTGGAGGAGTTTCAGGGACAAATAATATAAAAACATCAACATATCCTCACTTATCTAAAGACAACCTAATATTGGAAAAAACTATGTGATCATACATAAAATAAATGATACAATAGGGACTACATAGTCTTTGCTTCAGAATTCCCATACATCTGTGAGGGAGCATGGCTTCTTTACTTGTTTCCTACAGACAAAGTTCAGCCTCAAAGAACAAGAGGTATTGTAGAGCAATTCAAGAATGTTGGAGTCGTAAGTCTCCTCATTGATATTTGCTCCTCTGCAAGTATTAATAAATTAGATCTACAGTATTAACCACTTTATTTTCCAAAATTCAAAATTATCCTAGGTTAACACATATTATAATCAAGGATCACACAGGAGATGCATCTCTGATTGTCACAAAGTTTTGTATTCTTCCATTAGAGTACATGAGATCATTGACTGAAACCCATTTTGAATATAGTTGATCAGTAATATAAGTTGCATGGCTCGATCCTGGAGAGAATTTAGAGAAGTTGAAAATATTTGGATAAGAATTGTTAGCAACATTGGACATCCCTGGATTATTGTTGCCCCAGAGGGTTCTTTTTGAGAAATGAAAAACATTTCCTATGTAAATAGGAAAATGCACCAGGGATCATGAGAAAACTCAGTGTTCCAGTAACCATTGTCATAGAATATCTGTGAGTACATGTGTTATCAGCATTTTTATAGTGGGTGTGAATATTTTAGTATGTGTGTGTGTGTGTGTGTGTGTGTGTGTTTGTGCATGTGTGTGCATGTGTGTGTTATTTATGAGTGATGGGAGATGTTATTCTGTATATATGTTTCTCATACTGGTTTATAAAGCTCTGTGGCCAATAAGATAGCAAGATAGGCAGGGCTAGGAGACCAGGAGGAGGAGAGAGGAAGTAGTAGGGAGGAGTCGAGATGTAGCCCAGGGAAGAAGCAGGACGCCTGCCGCGGCTCCCTGATAAGACGACCACGTGGAAATACTTAGTAGAAATGGGTTAATAATTAAGGCAGAGCTAGCCCATTAACAATAATGGTAACTGGCCAATAGGATTATATCAAATACAGAGTCTCAGAATGTTATTTTGGCCTCATGTGGCAGCAGGACCATGGCGGCAGGACCCTCTGCAGCTGGCGGGGGAAAAACCTGTTGTAACACAATGGTGTCAGAAGCGGGATTGAGAACTTTCACTTAAAACTTAACAAGAGCTTATAAAAATAGTTTTTAGAAACAAGGGAACAGAGACTAGTAAGACTTCTTAATATCAGCATTTTCTCGGTTGGATTTGTTTTGCTGTAGACAGAGATTTGCATGGCTCCTTTAAGGGAGATTTCCAAAATTAGCATAAGCGGCAAAAAGCCACCTTGCTTTTAAAGAGCTCTGCTAACAATTCATTTTTGTGTATGAGGGCTGCAATGAAGGTTTACATTGTGTTTTAAAAAATACGCTGGCTTGGGAGAGAAAAAGAAACAGGATACAATGGTTTAAAAAAGAAAAAAGGAAGTAAAATGAATGTATATGGTGGTGCACGCCTTTAATCCCAGCACTCGGGATTCAGAGGCAAGCAGATCTCTGTGATTTCAAAGTAAACCTGGTATGCACTGAATTCCAGGACAGAGAAAAGTTACACAGAGAAACCCTGTCTAAAAATATGTAAAAATAGAAGTAGAATAAATAGAGTAATAAAAAGCCACATAAACATGGAAAGCACAGAAAAATTTTGGATACTATATGCGATTCTGTGGTCTTTAAATTATTTGATTGCTGAGAAAATAAAAACTATTGATAAAAGAAAAGCTGCTGGATTAATTCAATTTATATATTTTAAAATTGCTTTGATTCCAAAATTTAAGCCAAAGGAAAAGTTACTGGGGAAAAGGATTTCTATTTTTGTTTCCACAGAAAATGAAAAGCTATGGATTCTTTCCAGGCTTATGTGGTTTGATCACGCCAGACCCCCTGAAACAGTGCCCCAGATGATTCAACATTCAAAGCAGGTGTAACAAAGCCTTGCAGACTACTGCCAAGATTTCTCCATCTTCTTTGGACCCCCATAACAGCGCCCTCTACCAGCAGGAATGAGTTTGGAAAGAACGACACCCAAATTCCCAAATATTGTTTATAAATGTTTGTTTTCATTTAAATGGACTTGGTTATAAATGGCTATAACCAACAATCTTTCTAAAGGTAAAAAAGGGAATTATGGTATAGATATGAATACTTTGCTTTGGAATGGATTTTCTTTTATTGATGCAATTTAAGGTCAATTTTGTAATATGTATATTTCTCCTCTTATTTAGGTATTGTGTTAAGGTCAATTTTATGATATGTATATTTCTCCTCTTGTTTAGGCATTGTGTTTATATAGCTCATTGGAATATGTAATATATAATTTAATACAGATTATAAAGAGTTACCTATGATAATTAAAACTTGGAGTTACGTTAGTTAGGATTTCTAGATATACAGAGATGAATTTGAGATTGATAGGCATTCTTCAAACCTTACAAAGACCTACAGAATATAGCATTTAAAATGGTTTAGGGTTTTTCTTGTCAGTGATGCACAACTGCTCCTTGTAACACCACCTGCATCAGAAAGGAAGATGGACATCGAAGAAACACATTATGGAGTTTGCTTCTAATATGGCAAGACTAGCCATTTGGGCAAGGTACTGCTCTTCTGTACTGTTTGACTTTATGTTATAGAAATTGGACATGCAAGACCCACAAAAAGGTGACTGCTGATTCAAGATGGACATTGCTACAGGATTCCTGCTTCATGAAAGAGACTGCCAGACAGCCAGACAGTCTACAGGACACAGAGAAAAGTTTCCTGCCTTGTTGAGGAGTCTGGACACACACTATGGCCTATGGGCTGAAGATGGAACATTACAGAAGAACTTCGGGTTACTGACCAGGCAATGAGTTGTCTCTGCCATTTCTAGAGTTTATATAATATCCTTCTGTGGTCTTTGATGGAGTTGAAGACAGGTAGTTATGATTATAGTTTTCCTTAGTTAAGATTAAAGATAAGTTACATATAGGACTTTAGACTCACAAAGATAGCATAGATGATATTTTCTTTAAGTCTTACAAAATGTTAATGGACTAAATATTGTTAACTGTGATTCTTATTTGATAACTGTTGAATGGTATATTTTGCTATGTTAAGGTTAAACCCCTTCTTTTACTTTAGACAAAAAAGAGGAGTTGATGGGAGATGTTGTTCTGTATATATGTTTCTCATACTGGTTAATAAAGCTCTGTGGCCAATAAGATAGCAAGATAGGTGGGGCTAGGAGACCAGGAGGAGGAGAGAGGAAGTAGTAGGGAGGAGTCGAGATGTAGCCCAGGGAAGAAGCAGGACGCCTGCCGCGGCTCCCTGATAAGACGACCACGTGGAAATACTTAGATAAGTAGAAATGGGTTAATAATTAAGGCAGAGCTAGCCCATTAACAATAATGGTAACTGGCCAATAGGATTATATCAAATACAGAGTCTCAGAATGTTATGTTGGGCTCATGTGGCAGCAGGACCATGGTGGCCGGACCCTCTGCAGCCTGTGGGGGAAAAGCCCGCCGTAACATATGCGTGTGAGGGCGTATGTTGTACTTGAATTACTATTTATTCATCTACTTCTACCATTTATCTGCAAAATGCTCATGCCTTAAAAATCTCTAAAGAATGCATGAATTAGTTTTTATGTGAATGACAAGCGGCTGAGTAATTCAGGGTCACAACATTTGGTTTTTGTCATTCTGTAATGATATATATATATATATATATATATATATATATATATATGTATACATATATATGTGTGTGTCTTGTGAGATGGTGTGTGTACATATATATATATATATGTATATATACATATATATGTACATTCACACACACCTATATATACACATGTGTGTTTGTGTGTGTGTTTGTGTGTTTGCCCATCGTGTATGTGTGTGTGTGTGTGTGTGTGTTTGTGTGTGTGTATGTGTGTGTCTGTGTGTGCCCATCGTATGTGTGTGTGGTATGAGTGCCCATTCATCTCATGGTTTTGTATAAATATGCTATCAATTGCACGTGTGCTTTAGAGCAACTATAGTACGTTGTTGAATAGGAAATATTAAAATAGTAGAAGTAATTTCAACTCAGATTTGTTTGTCCTTGTATAAAATAAAATGAGTATATTCTATAGTGTATTGAGCTTGTGGGGATGTTTTGGAATGGAGAACTCTATTATCCAGTGATGTGAGATCATAATTTTTGTGTGACAGCATAATTGTTGCATGACATCACTCATGAGAATTTCTTTCCATATGATGGGGAGAAAAAGAATCTAGCTGCTGAGATTTAGTGGTATCATTGGGTAATTTAGGCTTCTAAAATAAGTGTTCCATAAATTTTTAATATAATCTTAGATGGAAGATGATTTTCTCAATCAGGCCCTGGCAATATCATGGAATTTGTCTTGTAACTGTTACTATTACCTAAGTCAATAAATCATAATCTCAGAATAAATTCAGTGCAAAACCATTTTGAAATATTGTTAGATATTCTCTTCCCTAAGAACAAAATTGCTGTGCTAAAAATTTAAAATGCACAGATATATCCACTTTTGAATAAGTTTTCCATTGCCACCTCTTTGGGCAACGTTTTAAGCTCTTCCTTTGGCTAAGACAGAGCTTAGGTGAGACAATTTTTATTTTTCTCATGTAGTTGCTGTCCATATTATGTTATGTACTCTAGAATCCTAGAACTAAAGTGTGAGTACCTGGAAAGATGTAACACATGCTGTGCACCTTTTCACTATTGGGTCTGGATGATAGCCAAATGTAATTTACTACTCTCCATGTCAACACATTACAGTTGCTCATTTAGGTGCATGGTGATGTGACTCTGGCTCAGTGCCATGGGTTTTCTTAATTTTCTGGACTATCTGTCATAGAAGAGTGTGGTTCTCTTCATCTTTCAGTATATATTGTCTCTGAACATTGAGGTAGTGACATACACACTAGTGGAGAGTTTCAGTTATCACAAATGAAAATCCCATACACTCACCAATCCCAATAATATCTAATGGACTCAACTTAGTGTAACAAACAATGAATATAATAGTCAATTCTAGTGTATTGGGAGTCTTTGGCTTGGCAGGTAAATGAGGGGTTTTGAAGCAGAAGTCACAGTGATGGTATGAAGTTTAAATTCAGCTTGTATATTTAGTTGAAACAGTGCAGTGAAACTTTGTCTTGTTGATTCACCCATCCATTTCCTTTGATGTTTTTCTGTGTTTGAAGAATGGCATATGCATTTATTAAGACAGGCAAGGACTACTTTTTCCTTGTTAGTGCAATGATGTTTAAGGCCTGACTATCACTTCAGTTCCTGGAGACATGCTTGGATTTATATATATTGAAAAACAGAGAAGATAAAACACAGTCTCCTGGTTCCATTGGTTGCCAGGTTTAGAAGAAAAGCAATACTGTAGCATCTCATAAGTTTATGTATGGTGTGTGTGCAAGTGGAAAGTTTGCCTGTTCTGAATTCTTGACTCCTCATTACAAAAGGGACCAATCCAAACCAGTCAGAGTCCCTTCAGGGTTCCTGGCTATTTTCTTATATAATTTGTTTTTCCTCATTCACTGGGGTACAGTGTGTCCGACTCACTGTTGACTCTGACTTGAGGGCACACTAGTCTTCCTCTCAGTGCCTGCTTTTATTTTATTCTTGATATTACAATATGATTATTTTACTATACCTTATAGCTCATTGTGGCTTTAAAATCCTCCTAATCACCCCTGCTTAGTTTTGCCTTTTTAACAAAATATTACTGCTAGTACAGGCTAAATAAGAGTTGGAAAAATCTGACAATAAATATGCCCCTATTTATTGAGAAAATAAGACAGGCCATAATCACACATAAATTTGTATGAGAAACACATAATGATGACCTTGGGAGAAAGTCTTTCTTATGATAGAGAATATGTCCTTACCAATTTCTATTCTGTCTTCCTTTTTCGGATTAAATAATAATAAAATAAAATCATTCTCATGAGAGTATAGAAACACCTGCATACTTTTCAATGCATATTCATACATTTTTTCATATTTATTGCTTTTGCCTCTATAAGGTAAATTTATAATAATACACAACTAAAATTAAACACTAGGTAGTAGGTTATATTTTCATCCTACCTATTATTAATTCCTTGTTTCTCTGTCTTACCTGTCTACAAACCATCCATCCTGTATCCTGCAGTATTTGCTCCTACTCATTTTCAACCAATTTTCTTTTCTTGTTCATTCCCTTCATTAGCACAGATACAGATTGAGCACTTGAACAAACTACATATCAGACAATATTTAAGCAAGCAAATTACATGCACATAAATATGGCAGGGTAGTGGGAGAATTTTAGTTTGATAAAAAAAATTTGGTATGTGTTTCATACCTTCTTGTTAAAAACCCCTGTAGAACTTTCATGATCAAAGATGATATAGCCTTATAGACATCGTTTTGCAAAGCAATGAAGCCTTTTTTGATAACATGCCGTATTGATCCCAAATGAAATAATTGTTAGCTTATTTCATAATTGTTTTTTTTATAGATGTTGCCTTAAGAAACACCACGGAATTTCAAGGGAGCCTACATTCTATGTTTTATACAATAGGAGAAACAAAGTTTATCATATACATAAGAGATCACAGAGAGATTTGTTCTACGAAGTGATAAAGTACTGCTTTTGTAACTCCTCTCCAAGTAAACACAGGTTATTATCCAGGGACTACTGATGAGTGCAATCTATTTTTGCATAGATACCTAACTATACTTGTTTTTAAGCAGATAAGTCCTTTTTTCTGAAAAGCATGTGGAAATAGTTCATCTGACATTGGAAATACATAGCTTTCCCATTGTGTGAACTGCCAGAGTGAGGACATCATGTATATCAGTTGACAGCCTCAAAGTACCTCCCTGGATTCGGCTTGGCATTGAGGGAGAATAGAATGACACTAGGTAATAAATGTGTGTGAATTTCCCAAAGATATCAACAAGAATCTAAATAATAATGAGATTTCCTTTTTAGAGGCATTTCTGTGGATGTAGATGCTTACGTTTGTAGAGGGAGAATAGGATGACACTAGGTAATAAATGTGTGTGAATTTCCCAAAGATATCAACAAGAATCTAAATAATAATGAGATTTCCTTTTTAGAGGCATTTCTGTGGATGTAAACGCTTATGTTTGGGCTATTAAGAGAAAACTATTGCCTTTGGAATCTATGTGACCATCTGTATCACAAGTGTGTGGGGATGTGTATGTCAGTGATTGTATGTATGTTTGTATTTGTGGATGTCTATGTTTGTCTCTCTATATAAGTCTGAGTATGCATACTTGGTGAATTGTTAAGTTACCTTTTTTATTCATTACTTCTAAATTGTCCATGTGTTCAAAATCCCCTTAAACATAGAGACAAACATAACATATTCTCATTGGAGTGGCAATCCTTTGCATAAGACATAGGGACAACAGTGGTGCTGTTTTCATTCTCATAACATGATAGCTACAGTATCTGCAATAGTCTCAAGGGCTTGTCAATCTCCTGGAATGTTATGGTGACGCCTACAATTGTATGTTAGTTATTGCAGATGTAGCATTTATCAATGGAGTGGGAGAAATGAAAACCATTACAATTGACGTATAGGTTTTTGTCTTTAAGAAAAAGGAAATGAGATTGTAATGTGGAGTCATGAGTGCTGAGGATAATTATAGCACAAATGGGATTATTAGATTGTGAATTTGAGATGAGATCATAATTGTTTCTTTACATCCAGTGGAATTCTCTTTGACTGTATCATTAGACCCACAAGAAGAGAGGAATTGAAATGCAGTTTTATCTGTGGATATTTTATCATCTAAAACTAGTGCCATGAAAGTCCTTTTCTATTAGTGTAGGGCAGAGTTCCCCTAATTATTCCATGGAAACAAATCCATGACCATTGGCTATTCAGCTGGCAATACTAACCATCAAGGATAAGTAATACCGCAAAAAACAAATAGTGTGTGTAAAGCTTTCCAAAGACTACTGTAGGTGGATTTCTTCCCCTAAGAAATAATTCTCTGTGCTAAGGAATTAGTGGATTTCTTCACCTAAGAACTAAATTTCTTTCCTTAAGAAATAAAACCTTAGATTTATGACAAGTCATATATTCTCTGAGATAGGAGACATCCAAAATTTGTTGAGACCTTATCTGTTTACCTGACTCTGAGATATATGCATATCAGGTATAATTTTATACTGCCAGAGCATTTCTAATTGTGTCTGCATTAGTACATGCAAAGGAAAACTCATAGAATCAAAATGAACTTATGGTGAGAACATTAAGCAAGAGCTTTTATTGAGAATATTTCTAGAGAAAACTTTTGGAGAGAAACTTTTGATGAGAAATTTATAGAAACAGCCTTTTTAAAGAATTTCGAGCCATGAGGAGAACATGTGTGCACCAAATGTGTGATCAATTAAATGACTAAATAATTATTAGACAACATCCTCTGGCCATCAGATTATTAAGTATTAAATTTTTAAAATCAGTAATGACTGTGTCCTCCATGAATCAGGTCTGATGAATCCTCCTGGGAACGGATCATGTAAACACATCCAGTAATTTTAATTATTCAGACAATTATTTATTAACATATATATGCCTATTTATTAAAATATATAAAATATATGTAATCTGTGAAAACCTGATCTCCTAGTGTTCTTCGTACTTTGTGTGGTGCTTCTGACACCAGACATCTGCTGTATCCACTGCACAGAGCCAAACCCCTAATTGATAACATCATCATCATTTAAGTAATCAACTAGTAAATAATTGGATGGTCCTGCACACTTAATAAAACGTGACTCAACTCCAGTGATTTTCAATGAAGTAATACTTAGATAACTAAATAATGTCACAACATTGACTCCCAGAGTGTAATGCGCCTATCCGCTAACAGCAAGGAAGACACAACTCCGGGAAGATCGTCTTCATGCAGTTTATTCAGAATCATTGAACAAGCTTCATTTGACCTGGGACCCTGGGGAAAATGCCCGCACATGCTTAAATCCACTTGCACTGACCAACCTCAGTGAGCCATGTGGACCCTGCAGATAGACTACTCTAACGCAAAATCAAACAGGCTGAACAGGCTTAACCCAATAAGGGCTTGTTTATGCCAGAGAGCACTCACCATCGGGGACATGGAAGGCGGAAGCCAGAGCCATCTTTAAGGCGTGGCACTTTGCAGCTCTCTACAGTTCCCCGTTTTTGTTTTAATAACGCAACAGGCATGGGTAGTGGTCTGGTCTCAAGTAACACAGTGAACATTGTAATGACCCTGAATCCTGGTAGACAGCCAAGTAAGTGCCACACCCATCTGGCATCTTTTTTCTGGAGGTGGGACCTCAGACACCAACCCCCATGCAACCAGACTTGCCCTTCCAGAGATAATTCGAAGTGCAGGGCTAAGCCATACAACCTGAGCGTGAAGGATCAATACTTGATCATGACTGTGAGCCATGCTTAGGGAGACTGTCCTGCTTCAATGGCTGTAAATGCCTGGACAACCATAGCTGCATACCTCTTCTGAGCAAACCTCATCTTGCAAAGGCACCACAGGCCCACGAAGGAGATAAGCAACAAGAGGACAGCCATGGCTCCCATTCCCGCCCACTCTTTCAGATGATCCATGGCAACAGGAATCACGATGACAATCCAGCAGCCAGTCCCGCATCCACACATGTTGAATTTATTGCAACGATGGCCATTCCCAGCTGTACCATTAAGGCATCAAAGTCAGCAGACCAATTTCCTAAACGATGGCTAGACAACTGTTGTGACAAATTAGCAGCATGTGTTAAGTTCTCATACTGAATGCTGGTAACATACAAACCTGGATACTTCATTTCACATCCCAATTGGGCCAGCTGCCACAAGGTATCTATTTGCTCCTGAACCAGATCAATTCTTAGGTTTTAAATAATTAAACCTCCTTTTAGTTGAGCACCAATTGTGGATTGGGCATCCAAGGTGGTAGCCACATTCTTGGACAACTCATTCATCTTAGAGACTGTCTGCACTGATGTGCTCATAGGCATGGCAGCCGTGACTTTACCCACAACTGCAAAAGAGATAGCTGCAACTATGGCTGCTGTAATGCCAAAATCTCTCCCTGCAGCCTCTACCAAACAGGCCACAAAATCTGAAAATGTTTTCATTGGGCCTTGCAGTGTCTTAGTGAGGTTACCACTCACCTCTCCCTTATTGGGTAATGACTTTCATGCTTTTTTGGCAATCTGATTTACTTGTTCAAGACTTAAGTTATTTCATAAGGCTTTCCAGACCTCAGGGCAAAAGGAATGCCCTGTACCTCGGCCCCGCCCTTCCTCACTCTGATAAGGAGAAGGCACCGAAGGCATTTTTCTAAGATCCCTCCCCTCCCCACATCGGTATTTCTCCTCTCCCTCCCCCTCTGCCCCTTAAGGGATTGTTTCTGAACCTTTTCTATGAGGGCTTGCAATTCTTCCTCAGAATCTGTTTCATCCATACCTGACTCTCCTGTGCTCTCAACCTCTTCTGATCTTCCTTCTTGTAACATTTCTAGTTCAGCTTTCCCTTTTTCCATCGCCTCTTTACAGTACCTCTTGTCTTCAATACAGCTACGCACTAACTTCCAAACAGGTCAGACTTTAGCATCACTTCTTCGCAAGAAAGTCAATATCCCTGCCTAATTTTGTCCTAGCACGCTACTGTGAGGTCTCCTGAAACTGCGAACCAAGGTCCAATGGCATCACTTTCGATCAGGAATCTTTCTAGTGCACTTCTCTTTATTTTAAGTAATTTGACAAAAGTGGCTCCTGGAAAGCCATAAAAATTGGATGAGACTGAGAAGACCCCATTTTATAAATTTTAATTTCAGTTCGTTAGAACCTCTCATTCAATGCCTGAAACTTTATTGCTGCTTAATTCAGCGGTCTTTAGTTTGGTCCCAACTTACCTGGGAATTTTATTGCTCCTTACCAGATACCTTATTGCCTCTTTACCGAGGGCCTTAAATTTGGTCTCAACTTACCTTGGGAACTTGCCAGCGCTGCCCTGAGTGCAGGAAGTTCTGTTCTGAAAAATTCCCAACATCTGTAAGCGCCTGGTCATCGCCAGCAAGGAAGACGCTACTCCAGGAAGACCTTCTTCATGCAGTTTTAATAAGGATCCTTGAACATACATCCTGTGACCCACGGGAGCCCAGGGGACCCCTGCACAGGCTTAAATACCCTTGTGCTAACCAACCCCAGTGAGCTACATGGACCCTGCAGATAGGCTACTCTAACACAGAAGCAGACAGACTGAACAGACTTAACAAAATATGGGCTTGTTTACACCAGAGAGTGCCGACCCTTGGGAAGGTGGAAGGCGGAAGCCAGAGCCATCTTTAAGGCATAGCACTTGGCAGCTCTCTACAACGGATAGAGGGATACACAAATAGAGGATGATGTAGCTGTGAAAATGGATTTATACATGGATGGAGAAAATGAGATGTGCAGTGAAGGCCTCTGTGTTTTGTTTTATGTGATTTTTGTGTCATAGTCATGTAGCATGAATTCTGTTGGGCAAAACATTCTGTTTATGGAAACACTTTTTCCTGTTCCATTGATATGAGATCCTGACTAGAAATCATGAAGGTGTCTCGGGGGTTTCCCCTGAGGACACATGAAATCTTGTGGGATATACATAAGAAAAACAGAGGGTGGATGTGTGCTATAGGCATCCTTGTGTTACAATCACGAATGGCTTGTATCCCCTAAGTGTCTAGGTGGTCTATCCTCTGTCCATTTTAATCACTTCAGAGAGCTCTGATTCCCCAGTGTTTTTAGACCTGGCAACCGGTAGATGAGTATCTAGAGGGATCAATTAAGTTCCATGTCTGAAGGTAATTTGAGGACTGTAGGAAATAGCATTTTCCTAAATGGACCATACCAGGAGGTGGAAAATATCAGGATGTGGAAGAAGACATATTGTGACACTGGTGATACATTGATAAAGGTTTTTGAAAATCAGTCGATCTCAATATAGCAAAGAGCCACATTGGATATCTTTAGAAGCTTTGTATTCGCAGTCCAAATATTTAATACAAGACTCAGGATTAAGAAGTAGAGGAAACTTTGTAAGGAGAAACCCAAATAGACTGCATGAAATTGACCAAGTCTTAAAAGAAATATATTAGGATGGGGCCAGGGTACATGTTCAACAACCCCTTGACATACCTGGATGTGGCTGGGTGCTCTGAGTACAAAGAGCCAACGTATCCATACAGGATAAACATAAAGGCTCACATCCTAATCTTCGGACCACAAAGATGGCCCTCTGTTGGAGGAGAAACCTCTAAGGGAGCTTGGATTATCCAGATTTACAGGCATTTAAATAGAGGCTCACCTATGCGCACTGGGAAACTAGGGTAGAAAGACAGAAACTCCACATTCAACAACTGGAAGAAGTGATGGATTAATGGCAATACAAGAAAACACCAAACAATAGAAAGACAAGAATGACACCACAAGAATCTAGGAAATCTACCCAAACAACACCTGGACACAAAAAAGCAGATAAACTAGAAAAGAATGAGTTAAAATTAACTTCAATAAAAACTATAGAGGCCATCACAGTGGATATGAGAAAATCTCTTAAAGAAAGGAATAATAAATTTTAAAGAATACTGGAATAAATAAAAGAGAAGCCTAGCAAAAATGCAAGAAATGAACAAATTTTTTAAAGAATTAATGTTACAGCAGGTTTTTCCCTGCCTGCTGCCGCCGGTCCTGCTGCCAAGGTCCTGCCGCCACGTGAGCCCAAAATAACATTCTGAGACTCTGTGTTTGATACAATCCTGTTGGCCAGTTACCATTATTGTTTATGGGCTAGCTCTGTCTTAATTATTAATCCATTTCTGCTTATCTAAGTATTTCCAAATGGCTCATCTTATTGGGAGCCGCGGCCGGCGTCCTCCTTCCTCCACAGTCTACATCTTGACTCCTCCCCCACTACTTCCTCTTTCCTCGTTGACTCCTAGCCCCGCCTATCTAGTTTTCTATTGGCCACAGGGCTTTATTAACCAGTATGAGTAACATATATACAGAATAACATCTCCAATTATCTCCTCTTTTCTGTCAAAAGTAAAAAGAAGTTTTTAACCTTAACATAGCAAAACATATCATACAAAAGTTATCAAATAAGAATTACAGTTAACAATATTTAGTCCATTAATATGTTGTAAGATTTAAAAAAATATCATCTATCCTATCTCTGTGAGTCTAAAGTCCTATATGTAACTTATCTTTAATCCTAACTAAGGAAAACTATAACCATAACTAACTGTCTTCAACTCCTTCAAAGACCACAGAAGGATAATATATAAACTCTAGAAATGACAGAGACAATTCACTGCCTGGTCAGTCACACGAAGTTATTCTGTAAGGTTCCACCTTCAGCCCATAGGCCATAGTTTGTGTCTAGACTCCTCAACAAGGCAGGACACTTTAAACTGTCCACCTGTAATGGCAGTTTGTCTGTCATCTTTCTCTGTGTCCTGTAGAATGTCTGGCAGCCTCTTCCATGAAGCAGGAATCCTGTAGCAATGTCCATCTTGCATCACTTTTTTGTGGGTCCTGCATGTCCAGTTTCTACAAAATAAAGTCAAACTGTCCAAAAGAGCAGTACCTTGCTCAAGTGGCTAGTCTTGCCATATTAGAATCAAGCTCCATAATGTGTTTCTTCGATGTCCATCTTTCTTTCCGATGCACATGGTGTTACCAGGAGCAGTTGTGCCTCATGGTCAAGAAAACCCCTAAACCATTTTAAATGCCATATTCTGTAGGTCTTTGTAAGGTTTGAAGAATGCCTATTCATCTCAAATGCATCTCTGCATATCTAGAAATCCTAACTAACTTAACCCAAAGTTTTAATTATCATACGTAACCCTCTAATCTGTACTAAATTATACATTACATTTTTCCAATGAGCTATATAAACACAATAGGTAAGCAAGAGGAGAAATAGTCATATTACAAAATTGACCTTAAATTTTATCAATAAAAGAAAATCCATTCCAAAGCAAAGCATTCATATCTATACCATAATTCCCTTTTTTATCTTTAAAAAGATTATTTGTGGTTATAGCCATTTATAACCAAGTCCATTTAAATGAAAACAAACATTTGTAAACAATATTTGGGAATTTGGACGTCGTTCTTTCCAAACTACTTCCTGCTGGTAGAGGGCACTGTCATGGGGTTCCAGAGAAGACGGAGAAATCTTGGCAGTAGTCTGCAAGGCTTTTTCTCAACTACTTTGAATGTTGGATCATCTGGGGCACTGTTTCTGGGGGTCTGGCTTGATCAAACCACATAAGCCTGGAAAGAATCCACAGCTTTTCACTTTCTGTGGAAACATATATAGAAATCCTTTTCCCCAGTAACTTGTCCTTAGACTTAAATTTTGGAGTCAAAGCATTTTTAAAATATATAAGTTGAATTAATCCTTTAGCATTTCTTTTATCAGTTGTTGTTATTTTCTCAGCAGTCAAATCATTTAAAGACAACAGAATTGCGTATAGTATCCAAAATTTTTCTGTGCTTTCCATCTTTACGTGGCTTTTTTATTACTCTATTTATCCTACTTCTATTTTTACATATTTTAAGATAGGGTTTTTCTGTGTAACTTTTATCTGTCCTGGAATTCAGTGCATACCAGGTTTACTTTGAAATCACAGAGATCTGCTTGCCTCTGTCTGCCGAGTGCTGGGATTAGTGGTGTGTGCCACCATACCCATACATTCTACTTCCTTTTTTTCTTTTTTAAACCATTGTATCCTGTTTCTTTTTCTCTCCCAATCCAGCGTATTTTTTAAAACACAGTGTAAACCTTCATTGCAGCTCTCCTACACACCAATGAATTGTTAGTAGAGCTCTTATAAAGCAAGGCTGTTTTTTGCCGTTTATGCTAAATTTGGAAACCTCCCTTAAAGGAGCCATGCAAATCTACAGCAAAACAAATCCAACCGAGAAAATGCTGCTACTAAGAAGTCTTGCTAGTCCCTGTTCCCTTGTTTCTAAAAACTATTTTTAAGCTTTTATTAATTTTAAGTAAAAGTTCTTATAGCCACGTTGGGCGACATCTGTATCATATATGTTTCTGCCAGCCCGCCAGTCTGGGCCCACAGCCAAGCCAGCTACAAATAACACTCAGAGACTCTGTATTTGATACAATCCTGTTGGCCAGTTACCATTATTGTTTATGGGCTAGCTCTGTCTTAATTATTAACCCATTTCTACTTATCTAAGTATTTCCACGTGGTCGTCTTATCAGGGAGCCGCAGCAGGCGTCTTGCTTCTTCCCTGGGCTACATCTCGACTCCTCCCTACTACTCCTCCCTATTACTTCCTCTTTCCTCCTCCTGGTCACCTAGCCCCGCCTATCTTGTTTCCTATTGGCCACAGGGCGTTATTAACCAATATGAGAAACATATATAGAGAATAACATCTCCCATCAGTCTGTAGCTCAGGATTGGGTAACTTCAAATATGGTAACAGCAGTAATTGTGCTATTCTTTGCCCTTTCTTTATAACTGTAGTTTGCTTTGTACTTTTAACCATGACTTTGATTTCTCCTTGGAAATCTGAATCTATTACTCCAGATAATATTTCCAACCCATTCTTATAGTTGGAGCTCCTTCCCAAGAGCAATCCTGTAATCCCTGAGGGCAAAGTTTCCTTTACAGAAGTAGGTACTAATTGCAACCCATCTTCCTTTGAAAAGATTAAAGTCCTGAATTCCCTGGAGTTGTTCTTGGGAGGTCATGTATTGTAAATTCTGGAGCTTTAGGGTTTAAATCTGACTGAACCTCCTGTAATGTTTTTTCCTCTCTTTTTTCAGGGCTGAGATGCTGCCCCTTTACTAGTTTTTGATTCCTCCCTCTGAATATCTTAAATTCGAGTTCCATCCTTGGTAAACTTGGAATGGCACTCACTCCTCCAATGCCTTTCCTTTTTACATCTTGGGCAAATGCCAAGGGACCTTTAAGGACTTCCACCCTTGCATCCCCTTTTACATTCTTTCTTCATATGACCTGATTCTCCACAATTCAAACAAGTGGGGGCAGGATTCTTACCATTGCCTCCCCCATATGTCTGTTTCACAAAATCAGAGAATTTCTTCCCCTGCATAGCTGCTGCATAAGCCATCCCTTGTATTACAGCAGGTGAGGCATCTGCACATACTTTTATGTAATCCTGTATTGAGCCAGTTTTCCTTATCGGCCTGATTAAATCTTTACATAATGTATTAGCATTTTCCCATGCTATTTGTTTTAACAGAATAGAGGTTCCTTCTCCTGCAGGGAGCATCCTATTAATTACTTTCTCCAATCTAGAAATAAAGAAAGTGTAGGATTCCTCATTGCCTTGCTGAATCCCTGCTAGAGTATTCCCCTTGGTTCCTGGAGGAGTGATAGCTCTCCAAGCCAATACTGCGTTTGTTGTAATAAGAAATAAGTAAAACTCTTTTGTAGTGGCATCAGACATTTTTAAACCTCTTTCTGCTAGCATATGTTTCAAGATTGATATGAGCATTTTCTGTTCCTTTGAGCCTGAGTTTCTCATCTTAATTTTCCAGATTACTCACCCTTAGCCAGCCTATCATCACTGGTGGGACTGCAGTTCCCTTGGTGAGAGCCTATCCACTCCTTTAAAAGAAAGAAAGAGTTACCTGTCTGAGGGTCCCTGTTTCGGGCACCAGCTGCCACAGACTGCTCAGTGGGTTGCAGGTCTGTGTGGAGACCAAGACTCAGATGACCAGATCAGGAATGGCTTCAGCTTGACAGACAGACACAAACACACCTGATGAGGTTTGCGAACTGCTGCAAAGTTTACTTAAGAATATCAGGTTTTTATACAGAAAGTTCAAAGAACAGATCTTTGGTCACAGTTTAAAGATAAACAGGCATTCTATAGATGTCAACAATTCCCTTTGAAGTTTCTCAGCAAGTGCATCATTGGGAACCTCTGTTTATTTTGGCCTGCTTGTGGTCAGCATATCAGAGATTTGATTTGTTGAGTTAAGAGGCTAATCTTTGTCTCTAGATAGTAAACTTTTATAGTGTTGATTTAGGGGCCCTAAGATCCCAAATTAGAGTATTGTTGTGAATCCCACAGCATGTTTGTTGTGGGCGGGTTAATTACAGGCAGGGTCTCATTTTGGGCTGCTTCCTACAGCCTTAGCCCTAATTGATTTATCAGGCCCTGGCTGACATCTGAAGTCACAACTGGCGCCTTAGGATCTGTGTCTGAAGGCACAGAGGATAATAACCACCTATTGACTGCTGATCTGTATCCCTTTCAGTTCCTGAAACTATATCTAAGTGTTCTCTAGGCATCTCTGAATTACTAGTGAAGCTTACAGGCTAAAATATCCCTTGAATAAAAGGCAATATTGTTATCATAGCACAAAACACATCTAGCACCCTTTCCAAACAGCCAGCCACACAAGCAGCTGCAGGGACCTGAACCACTTTTCCCCAGGAGGCGTAACCACGTGTGGTGTGAACCTCTGGACAGATAGCCATTGAGATTACTCTCAGAATTGCTACACTGTCTCCACTGGGGCTGGTGTGGCAATTCTCATTTTCCCTTTTTTAATAAAACTTCTCACTCAAGCTCTGGCTTCGTGGCATCTTTGTACCCCACCTTGGTCACCCTCACCTGCCATAGAGTCGGTCATGGCCTCCATGCATGACCAACTTTCAGATTTATCCTAACATTGAATCAAGAGAACAACATTGTAATGAGATACCCACCCTAACCATACCCATGATAACTTAGCAGACATCACTGAATTTAAAGATCGGATGCTAAGAGGTAAAGTTGGGCAGCAAATTTCTCTTATTTATCTGTTCCTCTCAAAAGTCAATTTTGAGTAGAGGGAGGATGTCAGGATTCAACTCTTTGCCTGAGTGACATTCAAAGTGCTTACCTTAATTTTACATTTTCTTTTAGTTCTTGTGTTGATCCGATTGCTCATTTGGAACTACTGCCTCTAAGGTAGCCTACTTTACTGTCTTAGTTTCTGTGGTAGCTGAGATTGCTGGATCTTGATTACTTGAACCCAATATATAACCCAATAATATTTGAGACCCTTGCAAATAATGTAAGCCATGATGATTGAAAAAATATTTCCCATTTCTATTTCTTTTTTCTTTGCTCCAAGCCCTGCTGTTTTTGTCAGGTCCTCCTCCCTGCACTGTGCAAATATCCTGTATTTAAGTTACAGTCAATAGATCTGTTTGTAGCAAAATTGGAGCCAGAGCTTTAATTCAAAAATTGTTACATTTAAGTACAATTCCTAACAGGGACAGAATGTAAAATCCTAGTCTTATAAAATACAATTAACTCATTTTAATATTTTAAACTGTTAATTATAATTAATACATTTATTTTAATGGTTAAGGACCAAAAAAAAATCAGAAGAGAGAATTTATATATGGAACTTCTCTGGTCACCAAATAAATGACAAATGATTTATAAAATTAAAATATATTCTATTTCTCAGGCAAGAAATATTAATACATGTGACAGTACAGTGTTTGATCATGGTTTATTTAACACCATTTTATATACTTAAAATTGTCTTAGTATATATATTGTTAGATATTATATTTGTTTCTCTCAAAATGCATTAAATCTGCAAATGATTAGAATTTGGACATTTTTTTTTCAATGAGGCCCCAAACACCTATTAATTGTACATTGCATTGCTATTACTTAATTTGGCACTTTATAAGTCCATGTTAAAATATTTATATATATTTAAAAATTCCCAATTATATGATAACACTTCACTTTATGAAATTATACATTTTTACTGAAAGTAATATTTTACAATTCTGGAAATAGTTTCTGTTTATTAATATTGTATGTCCCTATACAGCTTGGACAATCACATCCTCCCCCAGACAACTAAAGAAGAAAGGAAATAGTGTATGCAGCCATTTGCCACTAAACTCAGCATCACCTCACTAAGACTCATCCCCCTCTCGCTCCCTCCACTATTTTCTCCCTCTTCTTTGTATCTTCCTTCCTTTTTTTCTTTATTCCAGCTCATTCTTCACTTTCTTTTTCATCTTCTCCTTCTCTATCTGCAAAATTTTTATTTTATAATACAAAGTCAGTATTCATCAAATGCTTAGGTGCCTATTATCACCAATGACCTTTCTCTTCAGAAGACAACCAAGACTCATTTCTGATTAAACTCCTAAATCCAAGAAGGTGACAAGCAATAAACAAATGCCAGTCCTGTAACTGTGCCAGGCCTTGCCACATGAGTTTGTTTTGTGGAAGGAAGTGTGTTTGTCTTTATTGCCCACATAGAACAAAATAAATGTTATGAACCTGACATTCCCTGCAGATGTCTACCTGCCTCTACCACACAGATGCCCATCATGTCCCTGGGCAGGTTTTGTTTGATTTCCTCAAGAATGAGTTAATGCAATTTGTACTGGATGAGTGACCCATTTTGAGGTAAATGAGAATCTTATGCAAACTTCAATACCAATACCATTCTAGTGAATCAAGCTTGGAGAAACATTTCTGGTTTTCATTTTCTAAACTTGTTCCTGGCCACCTTAAAGTCTTATGGTAGGAAGATGAATGGGGATTTGAAAGGCACAGGACCCTGTGAGTGAATGTAAAGTGAATGCAGCTTGGTTTTCTAGGTAAAATACTACCTGTACATAGAATTGTTTAACTGATGAATAAATTACATTTCTCTGATTTTCTTGTAAGGACATGAATTGAAGGACATCTCAATTTATCTGGAAAGATTAATGGCAAATCCATGGAGTTTTAAGATCTATGGAACCATGGGGATTGTAGTTTCCTAAGGCATGTGTACCTCTAGAATTCTTTACCAAGGCAAAACAGAAAACACATTTTCTAGAATTCTTTACCAAGACAAAACAGAAAACACATTTTCCCATTTCCACTGGAGCCTATGCTTATCATGGAAACAAAATAATAATGGGATAAGTATCTATGCGTGGTGCTGCAAAAAGATCCACAACTGCAATTGCTCACTCCCTGTCTTCTTAGCTAAAAACTGATACTCCAGTTCCACTGAGGTGTGCTTAGTCTCCCTAGCTGTTGCTACTCTAGGACTCTAGGATCTTAGGACATCCAGCCATCATGCCCTGAGTTCACAACATGACCTGACTGTGCCAGACATTCACCTTTGTGTTCATATTGAAATGTTCTTTCTAATAATTCTCAGATTTTTATATTTTGGAGGCCATAAGGTCTTTATTTTATTTCCCATTCTTTGCAGTAAATAAAACCTCCCATTTACATTTGCATTTTCCTGCCAATTTCATACGTTTACCCTTATGAAAATAAAAACATAAAATCAAATATCTGAATGTAGATATGAACTCTACTCAAACATATGGAGAAACATGAGTAATATTGGGAATCTTAGAAAGTGTAATGCTAAGAAACAATAATGATTAATTACCCAACATCGTTTTTTGTTTTCATATTAAATAATAAAATTTTAAAATTTTTATTCATGTGCTTATTAGGACACCTTAGTTCATCCCTTGATTATTTGTGGTTATTTTATCATGAATCGTTACACAAACCATTAGATAAATACAAATATACACCACTGGTTTAACAAATAATATTTATTTTAATATCTTTCCAACATTCAATTTGTACATCCTTGGGCCTCCCTGCCTTTAAATTTTTCTATGTCCTCTCTTGACATCTGATTTTTTAAAAGCTGCATTTTACTTTTCCTATTTACTACATTTCAATTTTCATTTTTAAATTTCCTTTAATAGGAAATGTAATTTTTAATGAAATTGCCTGATATTTTCCTGTCATAAAGCGTTTCTTTTTTTGTTTATTTTACATACCAATCACAGTTCCCTCTATCTCCCTCACATGCCCCAAGACCACCCTTCCATATCATTCTCCCCTAATTGATATGAAAGTTGAAACCTTCTAGGAGGCATCAATAAATGCTGCCAAGTCTTTTGGAGTAGGTACTAGGCATTCCCTACTGTCTGTATGTTAAAGAACTATTCCTCCATGGGGAATGTGCTTTCAAAGAGTTTTGTACACCAGGAATACATAGTGCTTCCAGTGTCAGAGGCCCCTTTGATGGCCCAAGCCTTCTAACTAAAACCCATGTTTATGGGGTCTGAGTTGGTACAATGCTGGTTTCCCAGCTATCAGTCTGGGAGCCCATTATTTCCTTCTTGTTCAGGTCAGCTATCTCTGTGCATTTCTGTAGCCTCTCTGCATCTGGATCCCAGTTTAGTTCAGTGTTTAGCTGTGGGAGTCTGATGTTTCCATCAGCTACTAGATGAGTGCTCTATGTTAGTTATCAATCTCATTATTAGGGAAGCGCACTTATAGGAGCATACTGACTATTGCTCAACTTGTTAGTTGTGGTCAGACTTGTAAGTCTCTGAACATTTCTCTAGTGTCAGTGTTTTCTTTAAACCTATAAAGGCTTCCTCTTTTAGGGTATCTATCTCTTGTTATTTCTCTTGTCTGTTCTCCCCTGACTCATTCTTTCTAGTTCCATGTGCTTTTCTCTTCTTCCTTTCTGTTTCTACTAGATCTCAATTCTCTCACTCTCAAACAACTAGCTATGTGCCCATGAAATCTTGTTCCTTTCCCCTTCTGTGAGGGATGTTGTATGAAACTCTTAGATTCCTCCTTTTATCCTAGTTTCTCTGGCGGTGTGAATTATAGGTCAGTGATCCTTGATTGTATGTCTAAAATCCATGTATGAGTAAGTATATACCGTGTCCCAATTTTTGTGATTGGGTTACCTCATTCAGCATGGTTTCTTCAAGTCTATCAATTTGCCTGTGAACTTCAAGATTCCAGTGTTTCTTTTTTTCCCCACACAGAGTAGGTTTCCTTCGCATAAATGTGCCATGTCTTTTTTATTTATTCTTCTGAGTAGAATCATCTAGATTGCTTCCAGTGCCTTGCTATTACGAATAATGCTGCTACAAACATAGTTGAACAAATGCCTTTGCTGCATGGATATAGATCATTTGGGTATATGCCTAAGATTGGGATTGTCAGGTCCTGATTCCCATTTTTCTGAGGAATTGCCATGTTGCAGGAGTAAGATGCTAAGCCATAGTTGTTTTGATTTGCATTTCTCTGATAGATAAGTATGTTAAGCACTTTCTTAAGTGTCTTTCTTCCTTTTTGATTTCCTCTATTGATAATTCTCTCTGCAGTTCTGTACCTCCTTATTTAGTATGGCTTTTTGGTGTTTTGGTGACTAGTTTCTTGTGTTCTTTGTATATTTTGGAGATCATGCCTCTGTCAGATATAGCATTGGTGAAGATCATGTTCCTGTCTGTGGGTTGTGGCTTGTTCTTGTCAACTGTGTCTTTGCCTTACAGACACTTCTCAGTTTCAGGAGATATCTTTTATTAATTGTTGATCTCAATGTCTGTGCAACCTGAGTTATGTTCATGAAGAATTCTTCTGTAACAATTTTTTTCATGGGTACCTCCCACTTTCACTTCTAAGAGGTCCAGGTTGGCTGGATTTCGATCTATTTTGACTTGTGTTTTGTGCATGGCACTTGACATGGGTCTATCTGCAATATTCTATACACGATGATCAAGTTGTGCCATCAACATTTGTTGAAGATGCTTTTATTCTTCCATTGAATACTTTCAGCGGTTTTGTCAAATATCAGGTCTTTGTAGGTGTTTGGGTTAATATCAGGATTTTTAATTTGATTGCATTGGGTTACCTCTCTATTTTTGTGCCAGTACCAAGCTCTTTAAAGGCTATAGCTCTATATTAGAGCTTGAAGTGTGATATGGTGATTCTTCCTGAATTTTCTTTATTGTACATGGTAATTTTATCTATATTGTGTCTTTTGTTTTTCATATAAATTTGAGTGTTATCTTTCCAAGGTCTGTGAATAATTGTGCTGCAAATTATGAGACTTGCATTGAATCTATAGATTTATTTTGGCACGATTGCCATTTTTACTATAATTATCCTACCTATGCAAGAGCACAGGAGTTCCTTTCATTTTCTGGTATTTTCTTTAATTACTTTCTTAAAGGACACAAAGTTCTTTCTAGATAGATGTTTCACTTGTTCGGTGATACTTTATGTTGTTGGTCGCTATTGTTAATGGTGCTGTTTCTCTGATTTCTTTCTCAGCACCTTTGTCTTCTATATATACAAGGGCTATTTCTTTTTTGAGTTAATGTAGCATCCTGCTAGTGTGTAAAGCATTTCTTCAAGTAACCCACATGCCAAATATTAATACAATGTAGAAGATGTGTTTAGAAATTTTCTGTTTTTCTGTTTTTTCTCTTAACTCTTCTATAGCAATTTCCCAAATAAGCATATCTGATGCTGTTTGAACTATTTGATCAACAGTGTGAATGCCACTTAGTAAAAATGAAGGCATTTGTGGCACTCTTTTAATTAGGGTTCAGATAATAACTGAAGTTTCTGCACAGTGTTCATGTCTAGATGTTGTTACACCGTGCTGAGAGGTGTGGGACTCTACTTCCTGGTCCCATGTTAATGATTTTTTTTTCTGAATCTTCTGGATCATGTTCTTGTAATACTAAGTGGTTTTGTACATCTCTAATACTATGGGTTCTGGACACTCATACTAGAGGAGTATCACATTTAATTGGGAATGAGTATCCTGCACAATCTTCAACTATAACACATTTCCAGTGACTCAATCTTGATGACCCTACCCTTGCCAAATATTCAGAAGATTAGTATGGTTACATGGGCGCCTGTCATTGACAAGTAATTAGAACCATTTTCAAAACAGAGTGCCTAAAATTGTGACCCTGGTTAACAACAAATGATTTGCCTTTCTATAGAAAGGAAAAGTGAGATACAGATTTTTTTTGGGCTATACCACATATTATTGGCTTTAGATTTGTCTACAGAACTTTGTATTGATGTGATTTCACTTTCAATTGGTTAGCACTAAGTCTCTTTCTGTCTTAGCAATCCAACTATATTTTCTATTACCTGACATGCACAGGATACATACTCAAGATACATTTGAGAGAATTCTTAGCAGTGATTCAAAACAAGAGTTGAGTAGGTGACTCAATGTATGGCTTTGGCTTATGAAAAATTTTATTTTCCAGTCTCTCTATCCTGTCCTTCTCCATTATGTCTCCCCTCTTTTCTTTATTTTTTCTTTATTCTTAACTTTTTTTGCATTTACATTATGTCCTGTAGTGTCATTATTTTAGTATGCCTTCTGTAAATATTTTTATTTGATAGGTAAAGATTTTTTATCTTTTGTTATCCTTCTTTAGAAATGAGTGTTTATTTCATTGATTTTTTGTATGATCAATTCACAATTCATTTCATGAGTATTATCACAATATTCTCTATTTTTGTAGGTGTTATGATTTAGGACGAATTATTTCTTATCATCACCAACACCACACACTCAAATGCACACATACACACATACACACACATACACAAACAGAGAGAGACAGAGACAGAGACATAGATAGAGAGGATAGAGAGATAGATAGAGAGAGAGGATCTGACCAACCAGACATTTTATGAATCTGAGCTGTGGCTGAGGGATGGAGACCTATAAGAATTACCCAACATACCAAATTGTTTCTCTCTTTCAACCCTGGAATGACAGCCATATTTGTTACTCTTATATCTGAGACAGTTTGTGGGATCTCACAGAACTAGATTCATGTCCATTAAACACACAGAGCTTAAACACAGACACCAACACAACAATGTTCACCAGAGAGAGAAAAAGAGACAGAGCGAGCGAGGGTGAGAAAGTGAGTGAGTGAGAGAGATAGAGAGAGAGAGAGGAGAGAGAAATGTATTAGGGCCCCAGATAGTTCCCTGTGTGGATTTCAGAAATGTCTCTTAATATTGCAACAGCTGAAACAATACCTGGACAAGGCAGAGTAAGACAGTGGGCTTTTCAACCTTTCCCCCCTGGGATTACTCCTAGGGTTTAAGGCTATATGTTCCAGTTAGAAAAACAAAGGAGCATACAAACTGCATGGGTGTCCTCATTTAAAGGAGCTTATCAGGGGAGGTGTCACCAGTGAAACCTGGCCTGGCAGGGATGGTAACTACAGCAATATTTCCATTTGAATCCTAATTGTCTAGTTCATAGAACATACCTTCAGCAGTCAAAGCAAGATTTTCTTACCCAAATGACTAGTTTTGACACAATGAAAGCAAACTCAATATGGAGGTCCTTCTATGCAAATCATCCTTTTATGAAGTAAATTGGTGCTGATTGAAGCAGACAGGTCGCACTGTCATGAGAATTCCTAGGTTATTAATGATCTTGAATGCCATATTCTGTAGATGATTGAAGTGTTTGAAGGTCATCTATCTATCCAATATACCCGTTTACCCTTGAAAAGATGCCTAATTTGACTATGTTTGTTATAAATGACTAATTTTAACCTGTTTTTCTTCATTAAACATTATTTTTAAATAAGCTGCATAAGTGCATCAAAACAATACAAAACAAAAAAGAACTTTACATTTGTGTCAATAAACGAAAGCCCATATCAAAGTAAAATAGAGGTTAATATTGCTTCTTGAGTTATAATCCTCCTACATGATAACAAATATCTATAGAAACAAAACTTTAGGTAATAAAAATTATACCATTTCCACTTATTGGGAATATGAATAGTTTATTTTCTAGACTTATTCCTGATGTCTGAGCACAAAGGCATTTTGGGAGACACTCATATATTTTTACAGTAAGTCTTCAGGGGTCCAATGTAAGCTATTTGTTTTTGTTACATGGGTGCTACGTGAGCATGTAACACATGCTTTGTGCCTTTGTGCATTGCTACAATTATTCACTCACCTAGTGTCTCCCCATATTTGCACCTATAGGATGGGGTCAAGCTCTTCTAAACAGAAGAGAATGAAGAGAAGCTTATATTCATTTCAGTAAATAAAAAAGGATTGAGGTAGAGGTCATTGATGCTATTGTCTCCATTCTGGAAATAAGAAAACTGGAGCATATGAAGTATGTTTACATACTCATCAATATAGTTGAATGGCATAATGATGCCTTCATTGTCATGTGCATGTATCACTATGAGCATGTAGTTGTTTAATAGACTTGAAAATAATTATAACTAAAAAATGCCTTGCATTATAGTGAGGCTATAAGGTTATCCCATTAGTGGGTTTGCTTATTTTAGAATGTGGGAGGTGTACAAGAATGTGACAGAATGTTGGATCATAAATGTTGCCTGGCAACCATGCTAGAATTCTATATTTTGGTATCATGGGCCAAGAACCAGAGAGCATTTAGATGTAGTGTTATCACTGGCTAGTTCAGTGTTCCAAGATAAGTATCTCATAAAACATTTAATGATGGCATTTGTGTAAATTGATTCTCCTAACCAAGTCATAAGCAAATCTCTGGAAGTTGGCCTAGAGCTATTAATATTACCCAATTCCAGATTACCTAATATCAGGGAATATACTCTGTGGAGAATCAGTTCAAAGACTGTTGACGAATATCATCTTCCCTTAGGAGTAAAACTATGGATTAAGAAGATAAATAGATTCACAATTATTCAACAAAAGACGAGTTTTGCATTGCTAGCATTCCGTTAGAAAGGTGTTAATCCATTTGTTACACTAGACTGAGGGATAATTGGATAGCAGTTCATCACTAATGAGGAAGCTGCCCAACATCAACTATCTGATATCCTCTTAATACCCGCATCCACAATGACATATAATCATTTACATATTTTACTACTGAAATCTGTGATTAAATAATCGCTGATCCATGGTGTTTGGCACAAGTTTATGGGAGTCAAGCAAGAGGTAACTTGTGGTTGTTCAGTATGGCAGATTATATTATCCTCTAATTATGTAATTATTTAATTATTAAAATAGGACATTGGGTAATAGATGATAAGTGGATATTTACACATAGTTGGAGATAATTGTGGAAAGTCATTTCATTATTATTTAAATCAAAGATGGTATCATTTTCTTATCTCCCCATGGGTGAATCTTGAGATATTATCTCATTACTCATTCATTTATTTGTTCAAATCCATGATTAAATAATCAATCATCTCTTGAGTTTTGCTAAGTCTTGCAGAAGTCAAGTATAAAATATCATCAAATAATTTAATTTTTGAAGCATTTAATTATCAAAATCTGTCATTATTTATTTAGTGATCAGAGGAGTTTGGAGCCTTCTTGTGGGAGGCAAATATGCCAAACTCTCACATCATCTGATGTTACACTCATTTAACTACAAAGCTTGTCATTAAATACTTGATAACCACTGGAGTTTGGCTCTACCTTGTTTGAGCAAGTATGCCAGATTATGTAATTATGTAACAAAATTATTCAAAATGATGATGATATTATGAATCATTAGTCACATTTGCAGTCAGAGTGAGGGAGTTGATGATGTGCCATAATATCATTACTTGGTTATTTAGTCATTTAAGTAGATCATTACATCACCACTGATACTTCGAGTTTGGTGCTACATTGTTGAACTTTATGTGCAAGGTTATCTAATTATTTATTTATTTGATTGTTTAAGTAAATCATTATTCCAGTAGCAGTTCAGTCTGACTCCACTCTATGGTATTTAAGTTTGCAACACCCTCTCATTATTAAATTATTTTATCATTGTGTATTAATTACTTAAAAATATAATGATGTTGTCCTTCATGACTGGAGTATGGCCAGGTTTCCCTGGAAGATAATTGTGTGTCATTATTTAATTTCCTATGTATGTTTTTCTTTGACAATCACTAGAGTTTTGTTTCATCTTATGGGCATTAAGTATGCAGGACCATCCAATTATTTACTTGTTGAATTACTTAAATGATGATGGGGTCATCAATTAGGGTTTGGTTGCTGTATGATGGACACAGCATATGATTGGAGCCAGGAAGAGCACCCAGAGTTTAAGGGACACTGTGAGATCCAGTGATTTACTGATTATATAATAATAGATTTAAATGATTAAATAATCAAGTAATTTTAAAAATCTGGATGGTTTTGCATTATCAATTCCCAAGAGGATGCACCAGAATTGAGCCATGAAGGACACAGCCATCACCAATTTTAAAAATTCAGTAATTTAATAAGATGATCAGAAAATATTTTCTAATAAACTCTGTCAAGCACATGTCATGACACACCATGAAGTCACTGCAGTCAAAATGAGGCTACTGTTTTGGCTGAGTCCATAAGAGCAGGGGCTATGGCAGCAGTGATGGAGGTGCCTTCACCTGCAGAGCCAAAAGAGATCAGCTCCTCACTCTTTGTGATGTCATCCCTAGCAATGTTGCCTTGGAAGCCACTATGTTGCTGCCTGTTCCTCTGGTGCTGCTGCTTGTTCTTCTTATAATAGAGGACAGTGAAGGCCTGGATGTGGATGAATTGCTTTAAGGTGCCCCGTGAGATTGCCAAACTCCGTACTTGTCTTGGTCATATCGTGATGCTTCCTCTAGGTGAGACTCTGGCCATTTATTGACTAGACCTCCCATTTGGGGAATATGCCCTGTCAAGAGGGAGGGAGGGAGGGTGGGAGGCAGGGAGAGAGAGAGAGAGAGAGAGAGAGAGAGAGAGAGAGAGAGAGAGAGAGAGAGAGAGAGAAAGAGAGACTATTTGTGTATCCTTGTCATGCTTTTCATGTCTAGGTGCTCATAGCTCCCTGCATACCTCCACCCTATATACCCAAAAAGAGCCCTTAGTAATCTTACAGTTGATTTCTCAGGAATCTGTGTAGAGTGGGAGAATGGGAAGACAGTAGACAAAGTAGTCAGGAGGCCAGGGCAGTAATCTTCACCTATCAGTCATATTAGAAGATATCAACAGTGTGAAGGAGGGCCTCTGTAGTCTGTCGATGTTTATATGAGACTGGCTCTTTTTTGTATTGAAAATCATTTCCCTACAAAATATAGTATATCATATGGGTCTATGGATACAATGGATGGGAGTGTATATTGAAGCCAGGGAGGGAGATACAGATATTGGAGGAGTAGCTAGGTGGACAAATACAAGGCAAGAGAGAATTGCGTGTGCAGGCTCGGGCGTTTTGTTTTGGGATGGTGATTTTACTCACAGCCTGATGTGTTGTTACATTCTGTCTATGGGCACTTGTTTCTTTTATAGGTGTCTGGTGACTTGGAGATAAAGGCCTCTAGAGGGTATCGTGTTGCGACACGTGGAATTTTGTGACAAGGGAAGATATAGGACCCATACCCATGTCCATGTGATTGGTTGTTAAGCAATTCCCTTATGCTACAGTCTGGAATGATGTTTCTGTAGGCTTCACTAAGGGCGGTGGGTAGGCTAGCCAGTAAGCCTACCTGTGTTCTCTTGGGATCTTCTGAGGGATGGCAGGGTCCAAAAACAAATTGTTTCAGGGTAGTGAAGAAAATGTCCCCATGAATCAGTGACCTCCAATCTCTCCTCCACACCCCTTGGAATTCAGCCCTTGCTTCGTTATCAGTGTTCTATTTTAAAACTGCCTTGTTTGTTGGCTATTTTGGAGTATGATACAAAAGTATTTTGTAAGTTTGTCTGTTTTTGTTTGTTTGTTGTTTTTTGGAAAGGGCTGAGGGAGTGTGCAACAACGTCCTGAGTAAGTTGCCATTCTGGGTGCCCTACTGCCATCAAACAGAAGGTATTTTCAGAATATGCCACCATATTCTGGTATTTCTTTTTCATGCTGCAGGCTGCCTAGGGATGAGCTCACAGTGCTGGACCCACAGGAACTAAGCAGGTTTCCTGCATTCTCCTTGGCACAGGAGAGCACTTGGAAGAAATAGGGTTCTGGTGCCACAGTCTGGGCCCCTGGGCTTATCTTGCCAGGCCCAGGTAAGTAAATATCCTCAGTCCAGAGTGCCCATGTTAGTTGGGATCAGAGGACAAGTCTACAAGGATACTGCATCCTGGCCTAGATCTGGCCTGATGTGTGTAATTGCCCCTCCCACTGCCTGCAGCTTGTGCACATTCCCACCTACCTCCTATTTGTTCCTTAACATCTCCAGAAGCACCCACATCAAAATTTTGGAAAGTTCCCAGTATCTCTGTCCTACATTCAGGTTCTCAGGACCAAATTGTCTTTTTCTTCCATCCATAACTTTTTGACTGACATCCTTTCTCCTAATTTTAAAAGTATTCTGTTGTATTCCTTAAGTTTCTCTTAGACATGTTTTTCCTAGGTCTTGGATACAGGTTTATTTCAGTGACTGGAAACCCATAGAAAAAGTTTCCGATCCAGAAAACAACTCCTGAACTTTTGAAGGTGTCTGGGAGACAGCTAGCTTACACTGTTACTGCCACAATCAGCTCAGTCAAATTCTCGTACTTTTACTCTTACTTTTTCATCTTCTGGACTATATCTCCCAGTGACTACGAAGCTATGAGCACTGCTTCATATTCACGGGCATCTGTTGTAAAGTCTGCAATAGCCAAACCCTAACCTCCCAGCTCAATCCCAAATCTATGATGTCATTGCATTTAAATATTAAATAAGTGAATATTATATGGCCCTGCCTAGTTATCCCCCACAAGTTGACACCGAACTGAAGTGAAAATCGAAGAAGTAATGGCCTATTTAACAAGTAAATTCTTAGACAATTAATTAGCTGATATTACATAATTGACTCTCAGGATCACAAAATTGACTCCTAGGGAGTACTTGCCAGACTCCAGTCATGAATGTGGACATCATTAATATCAATGATTAAATTAAATAATTAAATAATGTGATTAAGTCACACACTTTTCTCCCCTATGTTGAAAGCATACTGGACTATTCTTGAATAGACAATGGTTTCTTTATGTAATGAAATAAATAAACACATAAGTAAATATTTAGATGGTCTTGCATTTTAACTTCCACAAGAAGGTGCCAAACTTCAGAACCATGGATGACTTAATAGTTATCACTTATTTATTAACTCAGTAATCAGATAATGAGATAATGTCACAGCATGCACTACACCAAGGTGACACCAATCTGACACTTGATTGATAATGTCATAGTCTATTTAAATCAACGAGACACATAATTAATTAAATGGCCCTGCATATTTGAAACCTAAAACTCTGAAAAAAATTTACATTTATCATCAATTATATAATGATCTGTTTTAAAATTTTATAATCAGAGGATGAGGTAGTGTGGCATGATGTATCTCTTTCTAGACTTTCACAAGATCGGGCCAAATATTTAACCATAGATTTAATAATAAAATAAATAAATGGTTATAATGACATTGTGTATCAAGAGTTTCATAAGATATCAGATAATTAATGTTGGACAGTATCCTCATTAGAGATGAACTCCTGTCCATGTATTCCTCATTCTGGTCTAACAAATGGATGTAAACCTTACTGATGGAAGCCAATGATGGAAAACTTATCTTATGTTGGATAACTGTGAGAGTTTTGTATTTTCTTAGTCCACAGATATGCTTCTTAGTGAAGATGACATTCATCAACAAAAGTCTTTGAACTGTTTCTTCACAGATTATATTCCCTGATATTAGGTATCTTGAATTGGGTAATATTAACAGCTGTAGGACAACTTCTACAGATTTGGCCACCTATACTGTTATTAAAGTTTGTATGTGACTTTAAACTTGGAAGACTAAATTATCTAATGGTGAGACAACTCTCAGCTTCTTGGGCCCATGATATAAGAATAGGGTATTTCACGATGGTTGCCAGGCAACCATTATGATCCAACATTCTGTCACATTCTGGTAACATTTCCACATATTTAATTCCCCACCCCCATTCATGGGTTTTCATTAATTTAATCTCAAAAATGCGAGGTTCCTTTTTAAGTTGTACTTATTTTCAATCATTCTACCAAATAATTATATTACTATAATATTCTACACATGAAAGTAAAAGAAAGATTATACCAATCAATTAGATTGATGAGTATTTATCCATAGTTCCTATGCTCCAATTTTCATATTTCCAGAATAGAGACAATGCCATTCTTGTGCCTCTGTATTAATCCATTTTTATTTACTGAAAACAATAAAAGCTTCTCTCCATTTTATCTTTAGACAACTTGACCACATGGTATAGTTGTGAATATGGGGAGTAAGTAGGTAAGTGACTAATTGTTGCAATGCACAAAGACTCACAGAGAAAAACAAATATACTCACACACACACATGTGTCCCCTGACACAAACACTACAACAAAGGCATTGGACAAAAAAATGACACTCATGCTAAGAGACAACCATGCTCACAGAGCTTCCATGCAAAATGGAACAAATCACTTAATCTGGACTCCTGAAAAGCTATTGTAAATAAATAAAACTGAGAAGAGATAATTTTTATGTGATACTTCTCTTGTCACCAAGTAATGATAAAGGACTTATGAAATCAAAATTTATTCCATTTCTCAGGCAATAAAGATTTATATTTCCAATCATGAAAGTGTTTGATAATGTTTTTTTTATTAGGATAAAATTTATCTACCACACTCTTAGAGTGTAATAATATATATGTTCTTCTCAAAATGCAAGAAATATATGGCAAATACATAGATTTTTCAATCAATAAGGATTTTAACATTTGTTAATGGTAATTTGAAATGCCATTCCTTACATTGGAACTTTACAAGTACATGTTGAAACACTTCCTAAATAGTGAACAATACCTGTTTTCATGACAACTCTCCATTTTATAAGATTACAGATTTTTACTGAAGTTAATATTCTATAGTACAACACAGAATTTCTGCATATCTGATACTGTATATGTCTCTGCTGTCAAAGACTGCCTTCCCATTACAACTCCCCACTGACTCCTACAGTGGACAGAGAACAGAGTATGAAGCCATATGACACAAAAGTGAACATAGTAAGACCCTCAGAATGAGGAGTCTCCCTGTTTTGGTCGGTATCCCCAATAACTCAAATTCCAGTCCAGTTGATGCAACATGCAAGAGGCTTTAATGAACAGGATACAGTTGAGCAAGCAGGCTTCCTCAGCATGCAGGCTAGAGAGAAGCCCATTTTTCTGGGTTTAGGCACATTTAAAGAAAAAAAAAACCCACAAGCTTAGGGTGGGGCTGTAACTCCATGTCTGCTGAGTACATGACCACTCCTGGACTATTTTCTTGAGGCCAGATGATGTCACTGTTTGGCCCAGCAGGGACCTCGGGGTGTGCTAATTAATCTTGTCTGGGCAAACTGGAGTTGCTGCTGTCACTGGCAGGAGGGGCAGTGTGAATTCTTGGTATCCTGCTATCTTAGGGTCTTGTGAGGGAAGTTGCCAGTGCTTTCTATGTCAGACTGTCCTACACTAAGTGAGGGGTTTCCTTAACTATGCTTTTGGTCTTTCACTCCCACTTTTTCTTCTGTCAATAGTTTTAATCTTAGAACTAGGGAAATTAAGAGGCAACTTCCTCTTTCCTCTAGAGGCTCCTGTCCAGTTGTCTGAATACCATACTTTGGACTGCACTCACTTGTTTCCTAACAAAAGTAACAATTTTTCTAACAGTAAGCAACAAGAGAGGTATAAAAATTAATAGTTATAAGAGGCTGTCCCTGGGTCCTATGTCCTCGAATGGCATGGAGGTGGGTCCAGGGGAGGAAGAGGGCATATTCTGGACCAGCCGTAAACTGGGTATCGAGGTTTTCTGTGCTGTGACTACTCTACAACTAGGAAGCAATGTAGGACTTTCAAGCTTCCATTCGCCAAGCAGGCCTCCTCCCAGTGCTGCTTTCATGCTCACTGTCTCTCCCACTTGAGCACCTTGAGCATAACAAACAGAGGCTGGGAGAACAGCACATCAGCACAGTGGAGGGAGCCCCCCCCATAAAGCCATCTATAGGGGTTCAGCCCAAACTGCCCAGGGATGTTTTTAACCCTGAAAAGCACAAAGGGTAGGAGAGCTATCAGATCATTAATGCCAATCACCTCAGTCAATTTAGTGAAGGTCTCTTAAATTGTTTTATCTATCTTTTTTACCTGAGCTTTGGAGTCTGCATGCACAATGTAATTTTAATCTATCCCCAATATCTTAGGCAATCCATGGCTTGCCTAAAACCTGGACCATTGTCTGATCTTACTACCTTAGATATTTTAATTTGTTTACCAATAGCCCTGTGAACATGTACAGTTGCAAAAGCATACCTGCTGCCTGTGTAGATGTTTATGGACTTTTTTCCGTCAGCTAGCCTCAAGGCTTTCATAAAGGCCTTGAGCCATGCAGGTTTTATTTCTACCACGGCCCCAGCCCCCCCTCTTTTTTGACCTTTTACAATGTAACTGCTCCAGCGAACCAGGTCTGCACCTCACAGGCCAAAGGGATTTCCGTAAGATCTTTGCGAACCCTGTCTCCTTAACTAACAGTTGATGGCAGTCATGAGTCCCTGGTTCATCAGTCTCCTCAGGAAGGAGAGTTCATCCTCTGGGTGAGAAGCAGGCTTTGCTTGTGGGTCATGCAGGTGTTGGTCATAGATCAGTCTGGGGTCTCTCTTCTGCAAATCTGGGCATTTTGGCTGAGGCTCCATAGCCTAGGTCAGACAATTCCAGCAGCAGCACTTTTGTTCTTTCCAAGCAGTCACATTGGGTGGTTCTCGCTAGAGGTAGGTCAATCTGGCCAGATCTTTATGAAGGGCCTCATCAAAGAATTTTAAACCCTTGGGGCGGTCAAGTCTAGGTGAGCTGACAGGTTCTGTCTGTGTTGGGATCCCTCCATTCAAAGGCAAAAAGTGATTGACTGGTAGGATGTAACCTTGAAAAAGTGGTATACCTGGCACACACAGAGGTCCACTGTTCTTCGAGTAGTCCATGAATACTGGCAGTGCCCTGTGGTACTCAGTAATTAAGATTTTTATGCCTTTTAATTTACTTTTGGCTGTATCAACTGGTCTCCCCTCCACTTTTAAAATTACCTTGGGCTCAGGGAGGGGGTCTGAACCCTGTCTTTTTTACTTTTTATCTTCCCCCAGGGCTAGCACCTTCAATCCCTCATTTGTCTTTTTGGATGTAGTCAGTTGTCCAGCGTCCTTTTGCCCAGGTTTTTTGTTTTAAATTTTTAATTTTTTTCTCTTTTATTTAACGACTGCAGCCAAGATTTTAGTCAATTTTTTTTCTCTTTTGTCACATCTTTCTCTCTCCTTTGTCCCTTAAATACACTTTCTCTGTCCCTCCTCTTTCTCCATCTCCCTTTTGTAATACACTTTCTCTTCCTCTTTTATTAAATCACATAACACAGCTTCCTGTAATGCTTTTACACTCTGGAGTTTCTTTTTAATATCCGGGGCCCAATTGCCCTATAAAACTCAGAGCCACTGAAGCTCTCTGGGCTTCTGAGGTAGACTCATTAGGAGTTTTCTCTTTACCTTGGACAAATTGCTGGCCTGTCTTACAGAACCTTGGAGACCCACCACCAGATCCTGGTGATAGATTTTTAAACTCGCCTTATGTCTAGCAGTAAAATCTCTACTGGGGCAAGTCAAGGGGATTCCCAAGTTTTGTCTCCTGCTCATTGCTTGAGTGTCTGGAGCAGATGTTGGCTGTTGAGAAAACATATGATACTCCACCAACCCTGCAATGCATTGGGGATCCTCTAAGAAAGAGGGTGGTTTGTTTTTTCAATTATAAAAGTCTGAGGGAAAGGACCAGTAATGGAGGCTGTAATCTGGTCACCGAGACACTGGGGAGTCAAGCATATGCAGCACCAGCAAAGTTATAACCCTGTCCTTACATTCTGGTGAGGCTCCTCCCCTGCCATCATGGCCTGCTGCTGCTCAGCCCTGGCAACCCTGGCAGCATCTTCAGCTACAGGGCACTGGGATGAGAACCAGGTTCAAAATATCAGTTGCAGAATTAAATGTTGGCCCATGGGGAGGATAGAATTGGACACAAACAAGAAACAGAAATGGACCCAAACAGTAGGAACAAAAGAACACAATATGACAAACAGAGATAAACAGGACAAATCCGAAAAACAGGAGATATCCAACAAACAGGACAAATCTGAGGGGTACACAAATGGTGCCCAAATCAAAGTTAAAAGTAGGAGGAAAGCAGAGTCCAGGGGAGCCAGCCATCCCCCAGAGAAGTGAACCTTGTCTCCATCCCTCCTCCAAACAACCTGGGACTTTACTCCAGGGCAGGACCAAGGATCTCATGACACGTCTGCCTCCCCCTGTTATCCTCTACCAAATACAAGTCCTGCAACCCACAAATTCAAATCAAACTCGAGTCAAAAACACATAACATCAGACATACATCAAACATATAGATTGCGAGCTCTATCTTACCTCCAACTGGCAATGGAATTGGTTTGGTGGGTCGACCAGATCTCAGTGGGACCTCCAAAAATGTAAGAGTCTCAGAATGAGGAGTCTCCTCATTCGGTCGGTACCCCCAAGGACTCTAAGTCCAGTCCAGTTGATGCAACACACAAGAGGCTTTAATGAACGGGATATGTTTTCACGAATGGACTTCCTCAGCACCAGGCTAGAGAGAAGCAACATTTTTCTGGGTTCAGGTACTTTTAAAGGAAAACACTACAAGCTTAGGGTGGGCTGTGACTCCCTGTCCACTGCATATGTGACCAGTCATGGGTTTTCCTTAAGGCCAGATCGTCTCACCTTAGGGCGTTGGGGTGTGCTAATTAATCTTGCCTGGGCAAACCGGAGGTGCAGCTATCACTGGCAGAAGGGGCAGTGTGAATTCTTGGTATCCTGTTATCTTAAGGCCCTGTTAGCAAAGTTGCCAGTGCTTTTAAAGGTTAAGCTGTCCTTCATTTTAAGTGAAGGGTTTCCTTAACTTTGCTTTTGGTCTTTCACAATAACCACCAGAATATATCATTCAAGATGATTAATAACCTAAGACTTTTCATGACAGTGTGACATGTCTGCTGCAATCAGCACTAATTTACTTTAGAAAAGGATGATTTGCAAAGAATAACCTCTGTAAGGAGTTTGCTTTTTTGTGTGAAAACTAGTCATTTGGGTAAGAAAATTTTGCCTTGACTGCTGATAGCATGCTGTATGAACCAGACAAGCAGGATTCAAATAGAAAATATTGCTGTAGTTAACATCCCTGCCAGGACAGGTTTCACTGCTGACACCTTCTGTGATAAGCTTCTTTTCTTTAAATCAGGACACCCATGCAGTTTGCGTACATCTTTGCTTTCCTAACTGGCTCTTATATCCTTAAACCCAAGAAGTAATCCCGGGGTAAAAGTTCCAAGAGTCCATTGTCTTACTGTGCCTTGTCCAGGTATTATCTCAGCTGTTGCACTATTAAGAGAAGCTTCTGAAATCAACACAGGGAGCTAACCATGGTCTTAATAACCCGCCCCTCTCTCTCTGTCTCCCTCCCTCCATCCCTGGAGAATGTGATTATGTTGGTATCTGAATTTCAGCTCTGTGTGTTTACTGGACATGAATCTAGTTCTGTAAGAACCCACAAACTGTCTCAGATATAACAGTAACAGTTATGGTTATCATTCCAGGGTTAAAAGAGACAATTTGTTATGTAGGGAAATTCTTATAGGTCTCCATCCCACAGCCACAGCTTAGTTTCATACAATTTCTGGTTGATCAGATCCTCTCTCTATCTCTCTCTCTCACTCTCTCGCTGTCTCTATGTCTCTCTCTGTGTCTCTCTCTCTTGCTCATGCCCTTACTCTCTCTCCCTCCCTGCTCTCTCTCTCTCTCTCTCTCTCTCTCTCTCTCTCTCTCTCTCTCTCTCTGTATGTGTGTGTGTGTGTGTGTGTGTGTGTGTGTGTATGCATTTGAGTGTGTTGTTTTGGTGATGATAAGAAACCAAATGTCCTAAATCATAACACCTACAAAAACAGGAACTATTGAGGTAATACCCATACAATGAATTATTAATTAATCATACAAAAATCAATGAAACACTCAGTTCTAAAGAAGGATAATAAAAGATGAAAAATCAGTGCCTATAAAATAAAAGTATGCACAGAAGGCATACTAAAATAATAATAGTACAGGACATAACATATCAGAAAAGTTAATAATATAGTATAAAAAAGAAAGAAAAGAGGGGAGATGGAATTGAGAAGGACAGGATAGAGAGACTGGTAAATAAACTTTTTCCTAAGCCAAAGCCACACATTGAGTCACCCACTCAACTCTTGTTTTAATCGCTGCTAGAATTCTCAGACAAACACCACCATTAACAATAGTCACAAACAACATAATGTATCTTGGGGTAACATTTACCAAACAAGTTAAAGATCTATAGAGCAAGAACTTTGTGTCCTTAAAGAAAGTAATTAAAGAAGACACCAGAAAATGAAAGGAACTCCTGTGCTCTTGGATAGGTAGGATAAACATAGTAAAAATGGCAATCTTGCCAAAATAAATCTATAGATTCAATGCAATCCTCTTAAATTTCAGCACAATTCTCCACAAACTTTGGAATGATAACACTCAAATTATATGACAAACAAAAGACATAATATAGACAAAATGACCCTGTACAATAAAGAAAATTCAGGAAGAATCACCATCTCACACTTCAAGCTCTAATATAGAGCTATAGCCCTTAAAACAGCTTGGTATTGGCACTAAAATAGACAGGTAGCCCGGTGGAATCAAATAAATGATTCTGATATTAACCCAAACACCTGCAAAGACCTGATATTTGACACAACTTCTAAAAATATAAAATGGAAGGAGGAAAGCATCTTCAACAAATGGTATTGGCACAACTGCATCATGGTGTGTAGAAGATTGGCCCATGTCAATTGCCTTGCATAAAACCCAAGTCCAAACGGATATAAAGCCCGCCAAACCGAACTTCTTCGAAGTGAAAGTGGAAGGTATCCATTAACAAATTGTTACAGGAGACTTCTTCCTGAACATAACTCAAGTAGCAAGACATTGAAATCAACAATTAATAAAAGGTATCTTCTGAAACTGAGAAATATCTGTAAGGCAAAGACACAGTTGGCAAGAACAAACACAACCAACAGACAGGGACAAAATCTTCACCAATCCACATATGACAAAGGGTTGATCTCCAAAATATACAAAGAACTCAAGAACCTAGTCAACAAAACACCAAAAAGCCATATTTAAAAAATTGGGTACAGAACTTAACAGAGAATTCTCAAAAGAGAAAATGAAAAAGAAAGACTCTTAAGAAACTGTTCAAAATCCTTATCTATCAGGGAAATGCAAATCAAAACAACACTGACATACCATCTTACTCTTCCTAGAATGACCAACATTAGATACACAAATGACAACTTATGCTGGAGAGGCTGTGGAAAAATGGGAACACTCCTCCACTACTGGTGTGAGTGCAAACTTGTACAAGAATTTTGTAGATGAATATGGTAATTTCTCAGGAAAACGGAAATCATTCTATGACAGGACTTGGTAATCCCACTCTTAGGCATATACCCAAATGATCCATATCCATGCAACAATGGAATCTGTTCAATTATGCTATGTTCAATGTTGCTATTTCTAATAGCAAGGCACTGGAAGCAACCTAGGTGATTCTAATCAAAAAAATAGAGAAGATGTGTCACATTTACACAATGGAAAACTACCCTGTGGGAAAAAAAAAACACACGGGAATCTTGAAGTTCACAGGTAAATTGATGGAACTTGAAGAAACAAGTCTGAATGAGGTAACCCAATCACAACAAGAAGATCATGGTATATGCTTACTCATACATGGATTTTAAACATAAAACCAAGGATCACCAGCCTATAATTCTCACCGCCAGAAAAACTAGGATACAAGGATGAATCTAAGAGTTTCCTACAAGGTCCCTCACAGGAGGGGAAAGGAACAAGATCTCTTGAGATCTTTGCTAGTAGGTTAAGAATGAGTGAAGAAAAGTTAAGAATGAGGTGGTAGAAAGAGAAAGGTAGAAGAGGCAAGCACATGGGACTAGGAAGACTGGGTCAGGGGAGGAATAGATGAGAGAAATAACAAGAGATACATACCATAAAAGAGGGAATCCTTATAGAGTTTAAGAGAACACTTATTCCATAGAAATGTCTGGAGACCTACAAAACTGACCCCAAATATCAATTTGAGCAATAGTCCGTAGGCTATCATAAATGCCTTTCCCTGTTAAGGAGATTCATAACTAACATATCCACCAACATAGAGCCCTAATGTTATAGCTGATAGAAACAGGAGACACCCACATCTAAACACTGAGACGAATTGGGATCCAGATGCAGAGAGGGTGGACAGGACTAGGCTACAGAAAGCCACAGAGACAGCTGACCTGAACAAGAAGGAGATAATGAGATCACAGAGAGATAACTGGGAAACCAGCATTGTACCAACTCATACCCCCTGATCATGGGTCTTAGATAGACGACCTGAGCAGTCTAAGAGGCCTCTGACAGTGGAAGCAGTATGTATCCCTGGTGCAAAAAAGGACTTTGGAAGCACATTCCTCATGCAGGAATGGTCCTTTATCCTAGAGACAGGATGGAGTGCCTAGTCCTTACTTCAAATGACTTGACAGATATTATTGACCCCTCCTAGCAGGCTTCCCCCTTCATGTCAATTAGGGGAAAATGAGATTGGAGGGTTGACAGGGTGGATGTTAGGGGGAGATAGGGAACTGGGATTGGTATGTAAAAAAATGCTTTATGACAGGAAAATGACATTAATAATCACATCTCTATTGAAGGAAATTTAAAAAAAGATAAGTGAAGTGAAGTACAGAATAAAATACAATTAAAAGTCAGAACTCAAAATTAGTAAGAGGACATAGGAAAATACTAAAGACAAAAAGGATCAAGGAAGTAAAAATCAGATGTTGGGCAAATATTCAAATAGACCATATTTATTAAGTCAGTGGTATATGTAAGTACTTATCTAATGGTTTGTGTAACAATTCATGATAAAGTGGCCATGAATGATCAAGGAATGTATTAAGGTATCCTAATAAGCACATAAATAAAAATTTTAATATTTTATTATTTAATAGAAAATCAAGAAACAATATTGGGTGATGAATCATTATTTTTTCTTAGCAATACAGTTTCTAAGATTCCCAACATTCATTTTTTTCTATATGTTTGTGTAGGATTTGCATCTACATTCAGATATTTGACTTCATGTTTATATATTTCATAATGGTAAATTTATAAAACTTGAGGAAAAATAAAAGTGTAAATGGGAGGTTTTATTTACTGCAAAGGGGGAGAAAAAATATGAACATTATGACCTCCAAAATTAAAAAAAAATGAAAAGTGATAAGAAGAACATTTCACCATGAACTCCTTGGGGAGATTCTTGAATAGTCAGGTCATGTTGTGAACTCAGGACATGATGGCTGGATGTCCTAAGATAGCATTGAAACTGCTAAGGAGACTAAGTGTCCCTCAGTGCAATTGGAGTATGAGTTTTCATCTAAGAAGACAAATAGTGAGCAATTGCAGGTGTGGCTCTTTTTGCAGCAGCATGCATAGACTCTTGCCTCATTATTATTTTGTTTCCATGGTAAGCATATGCTCCATGGGAAATGGGAAAATGTGCTTTCTGTTTGACCTTGGTCAAGAATTCTAGAGGTACACATGCCTTAGGAAACTGCAATCCCCTTGGTTCCATAGATCTTAAAGCTCTATGAATTTTCCATTATCCTTTCCAGATAAAATGAGGTGGTCTTCAATTTATGCCCTTACAAGAAAATCAGAGAAATGTAAGTGATTTTTCAATTAAACAATTCTATATGCAGGTAAGATTTTACATAGAAACCCAAGCTGTCTTCACTTTACATTCACTCTGTTGGTCCTGTGCATTTCAAATATCCATTCATCTTCCTACCACAAGACTCCAATGTGGCAAGATAAAAATTTAGAAAATGAAAATCAGAAATGTTTCTCCAAGCTTGATTCACTAGAATGGTGTTGGTATTGAAGTTTGCAAAAGATTCTCATTTACATCAAAATGTGCACTCATCCAGTACAAATTGCATTACCTCATTTCTGAGGGTAACATCATACAGACAGCTGAAGAGAACCTCACTTTTAGTTGTCAGAGAGTCTAGAAATCTCAGCACAAATCTCATTGACACTTGGCCATGAGTGAGTTCCAAAGTCTTCTCATTATGCAAAAGTGATATATTGTCATGGACAATGGTACTGGACTTAAGTTTTCATCTGGACAACAAGTATTATGGTAGCCACAATGAGTACAGTCTTCAAAGTTGGTATTGACTTTGTGTATCCATGTTATTTGAGGCAAGCTGATATATGAATTTAGCAGCTACATCATTAGATATAAACACCCACCACATTTTCCCTCATTCTAGTCTTAATGGTAGAGTAAAACCATGATGAAGGAAATTAACCATGCTATACTTACCCCATGAAAAACATATTTAAGCCTTTTAATTTTTAAATGCAGGGTTTTACTTCTTAAGGAGGAGTACATACACCAAGAAAAGTCTTTGATCTTTTTTCCCCAATTCTTCTCCCTGAAATTAGCTACTCTTTACTTGTGTAATTCTGGTAAATGCAGGACACCATCAAAGACTGTGGTGCAGCTATTCTTTGCCAAATCAAATCCCATATTTGCTGTCATTAGATGCTATACAGAATACTTACATTGGCAGACTAAGTTATACAATGATAACATAGCATGCCAGGTACTCTTGCTTCTTGAGGCCGTGATATGGGAATACAGAATTCCACCAGGATTGCGAGGCAACTATTATAATGTATTCTGTCACATTCTAGTACACAACAAACTCATATTTTCACATATTTTCTACTTTATTGAGTTCAGTAATCAAATTGATTATTTCCTGTCTTCTACTCATTCAGGGTGATTTTTTTTTCTTTTTGTCCTAAGGCTTTCAGTTGTGCTATTAATCATCTAATGTGAATATCCTCCATTTTCTTTATATGGGTGCATAGTACAAAAAACATTCCTTGTATCTCTTGTTTCATAGTTTCCCATCAGTTCAGTTATGTTGTGTCTATTTATTCCTCAATCGATGGCTCCTGAGTAAACTTGCATGGCTTTCAGGGTAGCTAGGCCTGTATGGACCAAGAGTATATACCACACTTGTTTGGGAAATTCTTTTCAGTTCCAAACAGAAAGCATCTGGTCTCCAATAAACCCGGACAGCCTACTGATGTTCATCTTCACACTGCAGATATTTTCTAAAATGAAGCCAAGATGAAGACCACTGCCCTGCCTCCTAGAGAAAATTCCATCAAGTCTCAATTCTTCTTCTCTACAAAGCTTCCTGAAGACATCTTTTCTGAGGATACAAAGGGTCCATCTGGGTATGTTGGATGGAGATATGTGGAGAGATATGAGTTCCTAGACAGTATGGGCATGATACAGAAAACAAATTCTCTCTCACTATCTCTCTCATGTGAGTTCATATGATTGATTCTGGAAAAGGCCATGGTACTCACCTAGGGGAAGCTCCATGATCTGAGAGCTGAGCATGATAGTTACAGTCATCGCCTTTCAGCTCTTCCTCCACATTCTGGCTTCTCTGCTCTCTACTATGAGAAGGACAAGCAGCAGAACCAGAGGTGCAGACAGCATCACAGTGGTTGCCAAGGCAGTGCCACCAAGTATGATGTCACAAAGAGCAAGGAGCTGCTCTGTCTTGGCTCTGCAGGTGAAGCTGCCTCCATCACTGCTCACTGATGCCACAGCCTCTGCTGATGTGTTTCTGTCCACCAATGCAGCCACAATATGAATGTAGGGACACAGTTTTATATCATGAGATTGACCCAAAATATTTAATTAGACAAGATACTTTGATCATTTGATTATTAAATTATTGAATTTTAAAAATCTGTAATGACTTTCTTTAATGAATCAGGTTTTGCACATCCTTCCAAATTAATGATTTGGAACTATCCAGTTTTAAAGTATTTATTCATTTAATTATTAAAAATCTATTGTCATGTAATCTGTGATCACTGGATCTCCCAGTGTCTCTCGTGCTCTGGGAGCTGCTTCTGGCACAAGGTGCCTACTGTGTTCACCACACTTCAGCCAAACCCCTCATCGATGACCTCATCATCAATTAAGTGATCAAATTAATTAATTAATAAATTAATCAATAATTATATGCCTCTGCATGCTTATCTCCTATAAGACAGCACCAGTGATTTGCAGTGAATCAATACTTGGATAATTAAATAATGTTACAAAATTAAATATATAGTGATACTGGACAGACTATGTTCATGAAGGATGACATCCTTATTGATATAAATATTTAATGTATAATTATAAAGTTGAATAATGAGGTTATGTTGCATACTTAAATGCCCCATGGTAAAATCATACTGAACACTTTCTGGAATAATGAGTTATTTGAACAATTAAATAAATAATTAGATGTCCTTGCATACTAACTCCCACAAGATGGCTCCAAACTCGAGGTATCATGGCTGATGTAATGCTCAATTTAAATGACAAAATAATCATAACATATCATAACCTCCCCAAAGTTGACTCCAAACCTGACATATGATCTAAAAGTTTTTGGTATATTTAAATAATTGAATTACATAATTAGATGATCTGGCATACTTGATCACACAAGGTGGATATAAATTTTAGGCATCCTGGATTATTAAATGACCTAATTTAATACTTAAATAATTATAACATCAAATGATGATATGGTTTGGCACATTTGACTCCCACAATGTTGCTTCAAACTGTAGTGATCACTGATTAAGTATTTATAGATTTTAATAATTAAATGATTAAATAATTAATAATTGGATGGTGTTTTATACTTGACTCCCACAAAATTGGCCCAAATTCAAGAGATCATTGAATCTTTAATCATAAATTTGAACAATAAAATGAAAGAGTAAATAATGAGAAAATGTCACATAATTTACTCCAGGGATATACCAAAATTGTGTCATCATTTATTTAAATAATTATATAACAAATGGCAGCAATGTGGAATCAGACTCCATGCTTCCTTTAACAGATAATGATCCAGAGTTTTAGAGGACATCAGATAATTGATGTTGGGTGGCTTCCTCCATAGAGATGAACTTCTATCCAATTATCCCTCAGTCTAGTCTAACAAACAATTCCAGAAAATAGGTCACAGTGGAAAACTCACCTTTTGCTGGATAACTCAGTCTTTTTTTCCTGATCCATAGTTTCACTTCTTAGGGAAGACAACATTCATCAACAGAAGTCTTTGAACTACTACTCCTCAGACTATACTCCCTGATCTTATGTAATCTTGAATTGGGTAATATTAATTCTAATTTCATGGTCTTGACAATGACCTGGTTAGAAAAATCAATTTCCACATATGATGTCATGAAAGCGTGTATGGCCCAGTTATCTTCTGGGAGTAAAATATCCAATGATAACACTACATCTAAGTGGCTCTCTGCTTCTTGGGCCCATGGTTTGGGAATAGAGAATTCAAGCAGGGTTGCCAAGCAACAGTTATGATCCAACATTCTGACACATTCTACTATGCTTCCCACATGCTAAAACAACCCCACCAATTCATAGACTCTCGTTATATCCTCACTGTTATTTTTTCTAAAATGCAAGCCTCTTTTCTGAGTTATACTTATTTTCAAATCTCCTACCATCTACATGGCTATAGTGATATTCACATGAAAATGAAAATATTATTCAATTCAACTTGATTGATGTGAATTTAAACATATTTCCTATGCTTCAACTTTCATGTTTCCAGAATAGAGACAACACCATCCTTGTGCCTCTACCTTATTCCATTTCAATTTACTGAAATCAAAATAAGGTTATCTTCATACTCTTGTCTTTAGGACAACTTGAACACATGATATAGGTGCAATTATGGGTAAAAAGTAAGTGACTAAATAATTGTAGATATGCACAAAGACACACACAAGAAAATGAATGCATACACATACACACAACAGCAACAACAAACACATAATACAGAAAAATGTCATTCATACTAAGAATCAGGAATTCTCACAGAGCTAACATGCAATAAGCACATGTAGCTTACTTGGGATTCCTGTTCCCACAAATCTCTGCCCCATTCTTTTAAAGGAATATCAATGAAAAGATGCTAGGCCATGATTAACTTACCATCCCTGGAGTTTCCTCCATTTCCCTTCACAGTTATGATTATGTGCATGGATATGCTCTCCTCTCCCCCATCTTCTCACTTTTTCTTTCTCCTAAAACTCTCTCCGCACCTCCCATGCGGCCAAATTGCTTAGAAGATCTTTTCCCTCTCCCCTCATGTGGCGTGTAATGTATGTCTCTCTTAGAATCCTCCTTCTTTCCTAGCTTTTCTGACAGTGTGAACAGTGAAGGGAAATGTAGGAAACTATAGGAATTGCAAATTTAATCATTACCTACCATCTGTTGAGTGTTACTCCCTTAAAAGAATTGGATAGTGGTTTGTGGGCATCTTGTTGGCACAGATATGTGAGTTCATTGCTGTGAAATGTAATTGTCAAGAATGAACAAAGATGTTGAAAACATAGAGAAATCTTGCCTCAAAACAAAACAAAAAAAAAGCAGTGCGTCTAGTGCTGGGATGGGCAACAATATTTTGACATTACAGTGTGAGTAAAACTCACCTTAGTGGAAACAAATATGGAAAGACTGTGTGTTGTTCTTTGACTCCCTTTACAGATGGTGTATCATTTGGTAGAAAGGAAGAAAAGAGAGTGAGACAATGCATATGAAAACTTTCTGTAATTTCCACTGCTGTGATGTTATTGTCTCCCAAATGAAGACTAGTTAGGTACAGAATTTACTATATAGATATAACTATTCTCAAAATAAAGAAATAATACTGAAGACTGCAAAGTAACATGGTGAGAATCTGAATTTTAGAGGGAGGGATACAATGCCCACACAGATGAGTAGACATCTAAAGAGACTATCAAGTTCATGTTTATTTAATGTGTTCTATGTGGGCAATACACACAAACAGAAATGTCTGTGTAGTTTCAGGATTGTCTGGATATAAATTTTATTACACTGGTAGCCTCTAACATGCAGATATGCCCCACTTTCCATGGCAAATTTGGATTAAAACAACAACATCAACATGCATCAAGAAAAAATATTTTTTGGAGACAGCTTTCCATTTTGAAAGTGCTGAGAGTTTGTGAACTCACTCTGATGTCAAGGCTGACCTCAAACTCAGAGATTTCCTTCACTCTGCCTACACAGGGCTGGGATGAGAAGTATGCCTCTCACTGCCAGGAAGGAAAGAGTCTTAATTGAAATTCAAAGTAAACCAACATTGTTAGAAATTCAAAAGAAAAAGATGTAGTGTGATGGCTCAATCCAACAACCTCTAAACTAGAAGCTTGAGATTTGGTATGAAAATTTTGAGTAAATATGATTCATGTTAAAAAACAGTAATAAGGTTCTGAAGAGGTTGCTCAGTGCTTAAGTGCAAGGTCTAGTATTTCTTGAAGTTGCAAGCTTAATTTCCTGCCTACTCAAGATGATTTACAAAGGACTATATCTCCATTTCCAATGTACTAAATGCCCTTTTATGTCTTTCTGGGCTGCTAAGTAATGAGGTACACATATGCACATTCTGGCAAAAATACATCCTCAGAAAGTAAATATAAATAACTTTTAAAAAAGAACTGGGTATAGGGACCAGTTAATCTCAGCATGCTGTGGTTGAGGAAGGTAATTTATGTGATTTTTATTCTTATCTGGTCTACATGATATATTTCAGCAATGACAGTGCTATTCACAAAATTAATGTAATATAATGAAAACAATTTTAATAAAATAATATTATAATGATAGTGATAAAAAATAATACAAATAAGTCATTTTAGTTTTCTGAGACCTGTATGAACTGTGGATTTTATTCCCAACTATGGGAAATGCCTAAAGCAAATGAGCTTAAGGAGTAAGTAGTTGATAAAATCCTGGATTATATATGAGATCCTACTTCAAAAAATAGAAATAAACTACATGCGTTAACTCATTTTGCAGCAGAAGACCACAGGAATGTCAACTAAGGAGTCATTTGTGGAGATCAAAGGATACCAATAAGGGATAAATTGCACCCTGCCATTTGTGCATTTGTTATAGGGACTTTGTGGCAAGTGTGACACGAGAAGGAGCTTGGGTTGAAATCTGAGCTCTGGGGCGTGGTGAGTGGGTAGCGAACATGTTGTTATTGGTACTTTTCTAAGAAACTTAGTCATAAAAAGCAGGGATCTAGTAGTTTAATTGGAAATGAGACTTGGGTTCTGCTTAACAGCATGGTCATTTCATCCAAGCCTATGATGTAAATTGACTTTGTCTTGAACAATAAAAATGAAGAAGAGAATAAGGAAAAGAAGGTTGATGTGAAAAAGTAGCATGAAGATAGAATGGAACAGAGAAAAAAAGAGGAAGGGAGGGTAGAGGGGATGAAGGGAGAAAGGGATGGGTATCGGTGAGGTGATATTGACCTTTGTAGCAAAAGGGTGCATACTGTGCTTTCTGTCCCCTGTAAGAGTCAGTGGGAGGATATTATGGTCCTGGCAGTCATAAACAGCAGAAGAACTTACAACATAGATGAAACATAAAATTATGTGCAGTTATTATGGCGTATTACATTTAGAAAAATGTGTAATCTCACAAAATTGAGAGTTATCATGAAAGCGATAGTCTTTCAAAATTTGAAATGTACCCGTGATCTTCCATAGTGAGTCACAGCCATTCTATGTACAATTGACAAATTTTGCAAACCTAATTGAAAAAAATGTCTAAATTCTATACTGTTGCCAAATTTCCTGCAAATTGAGAGGATCAAATATAATTTCTAACACTCTACACTAAGATTATAACAGATATACCTAATCTTATTAAAACTGTGATGAAACTGTGCAGCATGTATGATTTCTGCCAGCCCGCCCACCGCTGGTCTGGCATGCAGGCCCCAAATAACACTCTGAGACTCTGTATTTGATAAAGTCCTATTGCCCAGTTACCATTATTGTTTATGGGCTAGCTCTGTCTTAGTTATTAATCCATTTCTACTTCTCTAAGTATTTTCACATGGTCATCTTATCGGGGAGCCGCTGCCGGCATCTTCTTAATCCATGCTCTCCATCCTGACTCCTCTGCTTTTTACTACTTCCTCTTTCCTTCTTTTCTCCTAGCCCCGCCTATCTTGCTTTCTCATTGTCCCAATATGAGAAGCATATTTACAGAATAACATCTCCCATCAAAGCTGCAATAATTTCAGTTATTAATCTTCTTTCCCTAATAAATAGAATAATTTTTCAGTTTACAAATCATTTCTAATTTACTCGGTGATCAGAGTATTTTCACATAAAATTGCTCTATTCTGATGTTTTTACAATAATTTTCCAGGGTAAGGAGTAAGCTTCACCTTCTGTTTGCATGGAAGCTCTGTGAGAATGGCTGTTTGTCAGTATAAATGTCATTTTTTTTGTCCAATATGTTTTTTATTTTTCTTAGTGGTATTTGTGTTGTTGTTTTTGTTGGTGTTGGTGTTGGGTGTGTGAGTTTGTTAATTTTTCTCCTGTGTTTTTGTGCACTGATACAATTATTCACTCGCCTACTTTTTCCCCATAATTTCAACTATACCATATGATCAAATTACCCAAAGGTAAGAGGATGAACAGAAACATATTTTCATTTCAGTATATAGAAATGGATTGTGGTAGAGGTAGAAAAATGGTGTTGTCTCTATTCTGGAAATATAAAAATTGAAGCTTAATGAATATGCTTAAATATTCATCACTCTAGCTAAAGGGCATAATTAATCTTCCACTTTCATGTGTGTATTACTATAGCCATTTAGTTTCTAAGTAGGAGATTTGAAAATAAGTGTAATTGAAAAAAGAGGAACCTATGTTTGGGAGAAAGTTAGTGACTATATAATGTGAGTCCATAAGTGTGTGGAGTTATTTTAGTATATGGAAGGTGTAGTAAAATGTGACAGAATGCTGGATCATAACTCTTGCCTGGCAACCTTGTTATAATTCTGTATTCACATAGTTTCAGCCCAAGAATTAGAGAGCAGCTCAGATGTAGTGTTATATTTTACTCTTCCAAGATAAGTGTTCCATACAACCTTTTATAACAGCATATGTGAAAATTGAATCTCCAAACCAGGTCAGGGGAAAAACTCTGGAAGTGGGACTGCAAGAATTAATATTACCCAAGTGAAGACTAAATAGCACTAGGGAATATAGTCTGTGTAGAAAACTTTCAAACACTTCTGTTGTTGGATGTCATCTTTCCTAGGAAGTAAAATTATGTAATAAGAAAAAAATAAGTTAACTAACAAAAGGCTCCCTTCAGGAATGTGTTAAACCTTTTGTTAGTATAGCCTGTGGGATAATTGCACATGGGTTTATCACTAATGAGGCAACCACCCAACATAAATTATCTGATGTCCTCTAAATCCCTGAGTACACAATGACATTTACTCATTTACACATTTTATTGGTCAAATAAATAATCAACAGTTACTGGAGTTTGGCAAAATCTTGTAGGAGTCAAGTTAGAGACACCTTGTGAATGTGCCAATAATGTAATTATCCAATAATGTAATTATTTCACAAATAAAATAGAACTTTGTTAAATTAATGATCAGTTGAGTTTTATGCCACCTTCGTAAGACCATCTATTTAATTCTATAATAAAATTATGTAAATAGATGATGACACATGTACTGTGAGTCAAGTTTGAAAACCCCTTGGAGGAGTATGATGATGTGTCATATGTCATATTCTCATTATTTGATTATTATATTAATTGATAATTATGTCATTGATGATATGGGGAGTTTGGTCCACTCTGTTTTGTTCTTGGGGAGTTACAAAGTTGGATATCTTCAACTTGCCTTCCTGAGGCTCAGGAAATTCAGAATCTTGAGTTCTTGGCCTGCCTTGTCTGGCAGGATCAAGGGAAATTTCTGCAGCAATTGTGCATCCAGGGATGTACCTGACTTGATATGTGTACTTTTCTAGCCCAACATACTGCAATCTGTGCACAATTTCACCTAAGGAAACACCTTGGTTTTCTTAAGCTTCCTCAGCAGCACCCACATATCTCTTTTGGGAAAAACGTACACGTCTCAGCATCTAAATCCTATCCTTAATATCACAGCACCAGGCATCAATTGTAGCTAAATATCTGACATTCCTTTAAGGCCTTTCATTATTTTTGTTCTTCTTCTCATCAGCCAGGCCATCTATTTGGCTTTCCTTTGATTCCTTTTAGGCATAGCTTTTTCATGAGCTGTGCTGCAGGTGTAATTCAGTGAAATTGACCTGTTAAAAGGGTTTTAGTCCTGGGATACATCCCCATAACCCTGCAAGGGGTCTTAGAGGCACCACCCTCATGATCATATGCAACCTGATTTTGTATACCTCATGGGCAAGAACCTCAAGATCCAGTGTCGTGGTTCAGGGTGAATCTAATTAAAAATTCCCAGAGTTACGTGGGAACTGATTGGTCACCAAATGAGGCCAAGTAGGCCATAGGTACCATCCCTGTCAGGCCAGGATTCACTGCTGACACTTCCCCTGATAGGCTTCCTCTCTGTAAAGCAGTGCCCCCATGAAGTTTGTGCACTGCTTTGTTTTCCTAATTAGCTCAAAATGCCTTAAACCCAGGAACAAATCCCAATAAATATTTGAAAAAAGTCTATTGTCTTAATCTTCCTTGTCCAGGCATCTTATCTGCTGTTACAACACTTCGAGAATGTTCTGAAATCAACACAGAGAAAGATATTGGGTCTTAGAACATCCTCTCTCTCTCTCTCTCTCTCTCTCTCTCTCTCTCTCTCTCTCTCTCTCTCTGTGTGTGTGTGTGTGTGTGTGTGTGTGTGTGTGTGTGGTTGTGTTGGTGTCTGTGTTTAAGTTCTGTGTGTAATCTGGCAAGAATAATGTTTGGCAAGAGCTTACAAACAGTCCCAGATAGAAAACTAACAGTTATGGTGGTCATTTCAGTGTTGAAAGGGAGAGACAGATTCCTATGTAGGGGAATTGGTGTAGGGCTCCATCCTTCAGCATAAACTGTGGTTCATACAGTGTCTGGTTAGTCAGAACCGCTCTCTCTCTCTCTCTCTCTCTCTCTCTCTCTCTCTCTCTCTCTCTCTCTCTCTCTCTCTCTCTCTCTCTCTCTCTCTCTCTCTCTCTGTGTATTGTCTGTTAATTGGTCTTAAATCATAACCCCTACGAGAATAGAAAATATTGAGGTAACACTCATAAAAATCAATTATGAATTACTCATGCAAAAAGAATCCCTGTAGTAAAATTCAGGTATAGGGGGAAACCCAAAATGGAAAGTAATAGCCTATCAAATAAAAATATTTACTGAATATATATGAGATAATGATAGTACAGGAGTTAACATAGATGCTAAAAAAAAAGTTAAGAATAAAGGAAAGGAAGGAAAGAAAAGAGGCGAGATGGAATGGAAAAGGACAGGATAGAGATACTGTCAAATAAAGCTTTCCCTAAGTGAAAGCCATATATTTAGACAACTATCCACTCCTGTTTTGAATCCCTGATAACAATTCTCTCTAATGAATCTTGAATATGTGTTCTGTGCAAATCTGGTAAATACATTGATGAACTTCTAAGACAGACAGAACTCTGGTGTTAACAAGTTGAAATGGGTTCACTTCCATTCAAGTCCCATAAAGATAATTAAATGAAAACATATGTACATTAGCAAGAAAATAATATGTATCTCATTTTGCTTTACATTAGAATGAAAATTGGTTTTTATTCTGGGCTCACATTTGTCACTGTGTTAGGAAATTATTTCCATTTTATTGACAATGACAGGCACACGTGTAGCCATAACATATCTACTGCAGTTTAGACAAGGGTTGTGTCCCAAAGCTTAAGTCTGTGGAAACATGATTTGATTGAAGATTGTGCAACTTTTTTATTCCCACCTAAGTGTGGCAATCCTGTATTATGAGTGGTCAAAACCCATACAAGTAGAAGGATACATGAAACAACTTAATAGTGTAAGAAGCTGGTGCAGAAGACTCAGAAACAAAACCATTAACACTGGACCAGGAGGTTGAGTCCCACAAGTCTCAGCATGTGGAACAGCATCAAGACACAGAACTGTAAGTAAACCTCTGCTAATATCTGTATTCCATGTACAACAGTGGTGCATATTGCATTCAGTTTTACCTAGTCATATTGACACTGTTGATCACAAAAGTTTAAACAGCATCTGATAAGCTTATTTGAGAAACTGCTGCAGGATATGATAAAAGACAAACGGAATAACAGAGAAACAGAAAATCTCAAAATACAGCATCTACAATGTAGTATTATTCTGCATTTTGGTTACTTGAAAAAATCCTTTACAAACTAACAACACAAGATAAACTCAAACATCTGTAGCCCTATTAAATAAGACAATAATAGGGCTGAGAAAGAAATCAGAACAACATGACCCTTAATAATAGCCACAAAAAAGTATTTTGGGGTAATGCTTACAACACAAATAAAAGACATATATTGTAAGAAACATGTGTCCTTCAAAAAATTAAACTAAATAAGATACCAAAAATATGGAAAGGTCTTCCCTGCTCTTGGATAGGAAGGCTAAACATAGGAAAAATGACAGTGTTGCCAAAAGCAACCTACATATTCAAGTCACTCCCCATTAAAACCCCAGAATAATTCTTCACTGAACTTGAAAGGATAATAATCAAATTTAAATGGAAAAACAAAAGACCTAGGGTAGTCAAAACAACCTTGTACAATAAAGGAATTTAAGGGGGCATTGCCATCTCTGACTTCAAGCTCTACTATAGAGGTCTAGTTTTGAAAACAGCTTGGTATTGGCACAATAATAGACAGGTAGTGTGATATACTGAATTGACAATACTTATTTTAACATACACACCTACAAAATCTTCACTTTTGACAAAAATCAACTAAAATATACAATGAAAGGAGGAAAGCATCTTCAACAAATGGTGCTGGCACAATTGGATGATGGCATGAAGAGGAATTCAGATAGATACATGGGTATCGCCATGCATAAAACTCAATGGATCAAAGACCTCAACATCTTAAACACAGCCACACTGAATCTCTTGAAAGAGAGAGTGGGAGTTACCCTTGAAATAACCGATACAGGAGACTGCTGCCTGAACCCAACTCCAGTACCACGGACACTGTGATTGACAATTAATAAAAGGGAGCTCCTCAAACTGAGAAGTTTCGATAAAGCAAAAGACATAGGTGACAAGATGAAATGACAGCCCAAAGACTGGGAAAAGATCTTCACCATTCCTACATCTGACAGAGAGCTGATTTCCAATATATAAAATAACTCAAGAAAATAGTTGACAAAACACCAAGGAAATATATTAAAAAATGTGGTACAGACCTGAAGAGAGAACTCTCATAGAGGAAATGAAAAAGGCTGAAAAACACTTAAGGAAGAGCTCAACATACTTAGTTATCAGGGAAATGCAAATCAAAACAACTCTGAGATACCATCTTACTCCTGCCTCAATGGCTAAAATTAGAAACACCAATGACAAATTTGCTGGAGATGTTGTGGAGAAAAAGGAAAACTCCTCCACTGCTGGTGGGAGTGCAAACTTGTACAGCAATATTGGAGATAAATATGTCTGTTCTTCAAGAAAATTGTGAGTTAGGCTACCACGGAACCTGGCAATTCCTTTCTTAGGCATATATCCAAATGACCCACATCCATTTAAAAAAGTCATCTGTTCATCAATGTTTGTAGCAGCATTATTCGTAAAAGCGAGAAACTGGAAGAAGCATAAATGGCCCTCAACTGAATAATGGATAAAAAGATGTGGCACATTTACATAATGGAATAATATTCAGTGGTGGAAAAACAACAGAATCTTGAAATTCTCAGACAAATGGATGAAATTAGAAGAAACCATCAGAAGTGTGATAATCCACTCACAAAAAGAGTATCATGGTATATACTCACTCATATATGGATTTTAGACATAGAGCAAAAGATCACAAGCCGATAATTCACACCACCAGAGAAACGTGGATATAAGGATGGATGTTAGAGATGCATATAATGTCCCTCACAGAAGTAGAATGGAACAAGATCTACTAAGCATATTGGGAGTGGGGGAGCAGTGAGTGGAGTGGGAGTTAGGAGAATGAGACAGGAGGAGAGGAAAGCACATGGTACTAGGAAGACTGAGCCAGGGGAGGAACAGATGAGAGAATAAAAAAGAGCGACAGATACCATGAAAGAGGGAGCCGTTAAAGGTTTAAAGAGAAAAATGACTCTAGCTACTGAGACCTACAAGACAAACCAGAACTACCAATTTGAGCAACAATAGGATGGCTACCATAAAAGCTTTTCCCTGCTAATAAGACTGATGACTAACTTATCTACCAACGTAGATAGCTCATTTAATAACTGATGAAAACAGTAGTAGAGCCCCACAGCAAAACATTAAGTCTAACTGGAATCCAGATGCAGTAAGGGAAAACATGACTAGGCTACAGATATCCACAGAGACAGCAGACATAAAAAAGGAGGAACTAATGGGACCCAAGACTGATAGCTATGAAATCGGCATTGGACCGAATAAGAACCCCTGAACATGGTTCTCAGTTAGAATGACTGGCCATTCTAAGGGACCTAAGAAAATAGAACCAGGATGTATCCCTGGTGAACAAAAGGACTTTGGGAATTCATTCCCCAAGTAGAGGCAGAGTGGAGGTCCAAGTCTCTACCCTAAATGATTTGACAGATTTAGATGACCCTTCCTGGATGTCGTCACCCTCGGTGTGTAGTGGAGTTGGGAATGGGATGGGAGATGGGTCAGGGGACATGGGAGGGAGAGATAGAAGGAGGGATGGAATGAGGTATTGAGGTAGAGGGAACTTGTATTGATACGTAAAATAAGAAAAAAATTAAAACAGAAGAGCTTTATGACAGGAAAATATCAGGCAATGACATTAATAATCACATCTAGTATTGAAGGAAATTTGAAAAAGAAAAATTAAATGTAGAAAATGAAAAATACAATGAAGATATTTAAAATCATATGTAAATATTGGTAAGAGGACAGAGAAAACTATGAAAGTCGGAAAGGACCAAGGTTGTACAAATTGGATTTTGGACAGATATTCAAATCATATTAATAAAGCCTGTGGTGTGTATTTGTACATATCTAATGTTTTATGTAACTATTCATGATAAATATTCCATAAATGATAAAGGGAATAAATTGGGGTGTCCTAGTAAGTACATAAATAAGAAGTTTAAGTGTTATTATTTAATAAAAAAAGAAGAAATATGTTGGGTAATGGATTCTTATATTCTTCTTTGCATACAATTTCTAAGACTCCAAACAGTACCTATGTTTTTTAGATGTTTGAATAGGGTTCCTATCTACATTTAGATATTTTATGTTTATGTTATTATAAGTTAGATGGGAGTAAGAATACAAAAATAATGGGAGGTTTGGTTTACTGCAAAGGAGGAGAAATAAAATAAGAATATTCTGACTTCAAAAATAGAATAAAACTGAGAATTGACGGTAAGAATATTTCAACATGAGCCCATGGGGGCACTCTAGAATAGTTAGCACATGTTGTTATCTCAGGGCTTGATAGCTGGATGTCCTTAGATAGTGGACAAACAGCTATGGAGATTGAGTAGACCTCAGTGGAACTGGAGTATCAATTTTCAACTAAGGTAGGGAGTGAGGAATTGCAAGTTTGCCTCTTTTTGCAGCACCATGCCTAGACTCCTGTGATATTACTATTTTATTTCCATGGTAAGCATAGACTACAGAGGAAATGGGAAAATATGCTTTCTGTTTTACCTGGGTCAAGAATTCTAGAATATGCACTCCTGAGGATATTGAAATTCTCTTGGGTCCATAGATCTTAAAAAACAATTGTGTTTTCCTTACCCTTTCCAGATAAATTACAATGGCCTATATTTCATGTCCTTACAAGAAAGATCAGAGAAATGTAAGTAATTTGTCTTTATGACCATTCTATGTAAAGTTATTCTTTAAATTGAAACCCAAGCTGTCTTCGCTGTACATTCACTCAAAGAGTCATGTGCTTTTCAAATCCCTATTCATTTTCCTACCACAAGACTCCAATATGGCGAGGCACAACCTTTGACAATGAAGACCAGAAATGTTTCTTCAGGCTTGATTCACTTGAATGGTATTGGTATTGAAGTTTGCATAAGATTCTCATTTACATCAAAATGAGAAACTCAACTAGTAAAATTATATCACCTCATTCCTGAGGACACAAAAAAGCTGAAGGGAACCTTACTCTTCTTTGTCACAGTGTAGAAAACTCAGCATCAAATTCATTGTCATTGTGCCAAGAGCCAAAGGCAAAGACGTGTCAGTATGCAACACAGATATATTGGCATAGAAAATTGTACTGAATAATAAGTTGTCATCTGGACACCAAGTTTAATGGAAGCCACAATGAGTACAGTTTTCAAAGTTGGTATTGATATTCTGTATCCATGAGGCATCAGATACATGAATATGGAAACTGCCACATTAGATATAAACACCTACCACATCTTGCCTCATTCTAGTCTAAGAGGTAGATTAGACTAGACAGCCTTGCTGAAGGAAGTTAACAATGGTACACTTACCTTTTGAAAGATATTTGTGTTTCTTTTTATCCATGGTTTAATTTCTTAGGGAAGAAGACATTTATCATGAAAAATCTTAAAAAATATTGTTAACTGTGATTCTTATTTGATAACTGTTGTATGGTATATTTTGCTATGTTAAGGTTAAACCCTTTTTTTTATTTTAGACAGAAAAGAGGAGATGATGGGAGATGTTATTCTGTAAATATGTTTCTCCTACTGGTTATTGAATAAAGCACTATTTGGACAATGTCAAAGCAAGATAGGCAGGGCTAGGAGACCAGGAGATAAGAGGAAGTAGTGAGGCAGATTCAGTATGTAGAGCCTGGAGGAAGCAAGATGCTGGCCCACCATGCTCGGATAAGATTACCACCTGGAAATATTAGATAAGTAGAAATGGGTTAATAATTAAGACACAGCCAGCCAGTAAACAATGATAGTACCTGGCCAACAGCCTTATATCAAATCCAGAGTCTCTGCATGTTATTGGGGCTTGCATGGTGGCAGGACCGTGCTGCCTGCAGGGAGGACCAGACAGGCAGCAGCGGAAAGCTGGCAACCAGCGGGAAATCCTACTTGTAACAAGTTATCTTGGGGGCAAAAACTACACAATGATACCACTACCTCTCAGCAGCTAGATAGTTCTTTTCCAGTCATATTGAAAGAGAGAATTCTATGAATAATGTCACACATCAATTATCTTGTCACACAGCAATTATTATCTAAATTAACATCACAGGGTAATGAAGTTTTCCATTCTGAAACATCTCCACATGTTCAATACTCTATAGAGTATTCTCATTTAATTTCATAAAAGGACAAACAACTATGAGGTGTAATTTCTTTTAGTATTTTAACATCCTATTCCAAAGCAACATAATATAGCTGCCCTAAAGCACACATGTAATTGAAAGCATAGTCATACAAAACCATGAGATGGAAGGGCACTCCACACACACACACACACACACACACACACACACACACACACACATTTATGTATATATCTATGTGTGGATGTGTGTGAATATACAGACACAAACACAATGCAACATACACCACACACACAGATACACACACACACACCGACTTTAACACACATACACACAGAGATAGATAGATAAATAGAGAGAGAGAGAGAGAGAGAGAGAGAGAGAGAGAAGAGAGGGTACACACAGACTAAGAACAATACTCATAGCACTAGTACTCACAGTTATTCTATGACAAAGGTTTCTGGAATTGATAGTTTTCTCATGATTCTTGGTGAATTTTCCACATGCAAAATGTTTTTTTTGTTTCATAAGAAGAACCCTCTGTGCCAAAAATAATTCTGGGATTGCCAATGTTGCCAACAACTGTTCTCCAAACATTTTGAACTGTTCTGAATTCTGTCCAGAATCAATCTATGCCACTTAATTTACTGATCAACTATATTGAACATGGTTTTCAGCCAATAATATCATGTACTCTTGTGAAAGAATATAAAAAATGTGGTGACAATCAGGGAAGTATTGTTTGTGTGATCCCAGATAATAATGTGTGTTAATCTAGGATCACTTTGAGTATTGTAAACTAATGTGGTTTCCACTGTAGACCTATTTTATTCTTTTGAATACTTGGATAGGAGCAAAGATCAATGTGGTTACTTCCTCTGCAACATTCATAAATTGCTCTTTATTATCTCTTGCTTGTTTTGACTCTGACAGGAAACAAGTAGAGAGAACATTCTCCCTCAGAGTTCTATGTAAAGGGCATTTGTATAAATGAGGATATGTTTATTTTTATATTCCTTTTCCCTGAAACCTCTCAAGAATATTTGACCATGTTGGAAGTGAATGCCGTAAAATTAAAAATTGTTCCATGTGTTTTAGAATGTATGCTTGCACTTTAGGCAAAGAAGGCACTAAAACATGGCCATATAAAATTCTTCCTATTCTCATTTAGGAAAATCATTCTATGTATAGCCTGCTTGGAAGTATCTGTTGTTGCTAATGTTCACTGTAAAGAAACACATTCTTCTACCATATTCTACAACTAGGAAAACTTCAAGCTTAATATTCATAATAAACTACAGTGGAACCAATCAACTAGTATTAATAAATGACTTTATTTTATTTGAGGAATCCCAAACATCAAAACTAATACAGGGAAAGAAAACATAGACAAAAGAGAGAGAGAACAGAAGAGAAGTGGAAAAATCCTCCATTCATTAGGTATATGAAAAATTTTAGCAAAATGCCCAAGGATTAAAAGCAAGCAGAGTGGTAACAAAGTAGGAATTTTCATAAGTAAGAGGGTGGATAGAAAATAATGATTTAAAAACAAAAGGCTCAGGGACAAAAGAGCAAAATATAACTGAAGAAATAATGACATATATTGATTGCTACAGTGCTTTAGCATTTGTTTATGATGTACCTTAATCTCCGGGAAATCTGATACCCTCTTCTCAACTTTGCAGACACCTGTATTTAAGTATACATAACTACACAGAGATCTACACATATGTAAATGAGTCAACATATTTAAACATAAAAATCATAAATGACACAATTTCCCAAATGAGATGTGATAATTTATATCCATTTTCCACTATGATGGACTTGGATTTAACCAATAAACTCATCTGTGTTAATGTTTTGAAGGTATTCATCATGGGCTCAGGCTTACAACAGGCATGCTATGGGATTGCTAAAAATTTCTCATCTGATAGAAAGAAGGAAATAATCCAGCTCACATGCATGGTCCTCTCGTGGCCTTTTATTCTTCAAGAAGTGTTCTTCCCAAAAGTTCTTTTTCTAAAACTCTAAGGTTTCTTCTCAAATGTTGTCTCTAATAATGTTCCCCCATAAGCTCTCTCTAAAGTGCTCTGGCTGCAAATTCCTGTGATCACTGACAATATAATGAGAGTTTTTATAATTAAGTAATTAAATTATTTAATGGTTTCTCATACTTGACTCCCACACAAGTGGGTCAAACTCCAATTATTATTAATTATTTAATCATAGATTTTAATGACAAAATAATTGGGTAAATAATGAGATGATACCCCACAATTAACACCAATAATGGAAGCCAGACTCCAATGTTCTTCAAATAGATACTAGATTTGAATAATTAAATAATGAGGTAGTGTGATGGTCTGGTTCCTTTGACCCTCAAAAGGTGTCTCCAAATTCCAATGATCACAGATTAGGTAATGAATTATTTAAGTATTAAAATGGAAAATAATTGGACAGTTTTATACCATCAATTCTTGGAAGGGCTTGTCAGACATGACTTCCATCAGCAATTTTAAATATTCAATAATTTAATAATGTTATGGTCAGATGATCTTGGCTAATGAACTCTGTTCGGCTAATGTCATCATGTGGCACAAGTTTCTGCAGTCCTCACAAGGCAGCTTCAGAAGGTACTATCCTGGAAGTGGCAGCTGTTGTTTCACATGCTGAGCCAAAAGAAAGCTAATTACCCTCTGTGACTTCATCCCTGGTAATGCCTCTGTGATGGTGAGGGACCTTCCCTGCTGCCAGTTGTTCTCACAGTAGAGCATGGCAAAGCAGGGAAGTGGAGGAACAGCAGCCAGCACCCATTGTGACTGCCAAACTTAGCCAGGTTGAACTTTTGCGCTTTTTTCATGTCTCTATCTCCTAGTGACCATGGAGCTCTGGGCACTGATTCATACTCCCAGGCATCTGTTGTAAAAACTGCAGTAGCCAAACGCTAACCTCCCAGTTCTACCCCTAATCGATGATGTCATTGCATTTAAGTATTAAATAAGTCAATATTTGGATGGTCTTGCCTAGTTAGTCCCCACAATTTGATACCAAATTGAAGTGATCATCCATGAGCTAATGGGCTATTTAACAACTAAATACTTAGACAATTAATTAGGTGACATCAAAAATTGACTCCCAGGGAGTACTGGCCAGACTCCTGTCATGAAGTATGACATTGTGATATAAATGATTAAATTAAATAATTAAATATTGTGATTAAGTCTCACAGTTAATTCTCCCAATGTGACGACACACTGGACTATTCCTGGAATAGATAATTAATGGTTTCTTTATATAATAAAATAAATAAACACATAAATACATATTTAGATGATCTTGTATATTAACTCCCACAAGAAGTTGCCAAATTTCAGATCCATAGATGACTTAATAGTTACCACCATTTAAATAACTAAATAATCCTATGATATCACAGCATGCACTCCATCAAGGTGACACCAAACATATACTTGATCATAGTCTATTAAAATAAATGAAAGATGTAATTAAATCATTAGATGATCTTGCATACTTGAAACCCACAAGTTGGCAAAAAACTACAGTGATCATCGATTATCTAATGAGATGTTTTAATAATTATCTAATCAGAGAGTGAGATATTAAGGCAGGATGTGTCCCTTTTTAGACTCTGACAAGATTGGACCAAAATCCAGCGATCAGTGATTATTTAATCATAGATTTGAATAATAAATGAATGAATGGTTAAAAAGACATTGTGTATCAAGAGTTTCATAGGATATCAGATAATTAATGTTGGATGTTGGACTCATTAGATATAAACACCTGGCCAATTATTCCTCATTCTGCACTAACAAATGGATTAAAACCTTGCTGAAGGAAGACAACGATTGAAAACTCACTTTTGTTGAATTACTGTAAGCCTTTTTTATTTTCTTAAGCCAGAGATATACTTCTTAGTGAAGATTACATTCTTCAACAAAAGTTTTGAACTGTTTCCCACAGATTCTATTCCCTGATATTAGGCAAATTGAATTGGGTAATATTAACAGCTGTAGGCCAACTTCCAGAGTTTTGGCCACATATACTGTCATTAGAGGTTGTATGGGACACTTAGCATGGGAAACTAAAATATCTAATGGTAAGACAACTTCTTAGCTGCTCTCTGCTTCTTGGGCCCAAGATACAAGATTAGGGAATTCCACCATTGTTGCCAGGCAACAGTTATGATCTCACATTCTGTCACAGCATGGTAACATTTCCACATAATTAAACAACCCCCATTCATGAGTTTGTATTATATTCTCACTGAATTTCTCTGAAAACTACAAGAAAAATTTTTAAGTTGTACTTATTTTTTGATTATCCTACCAAACAATTACATGGCTATAATATTATACACATGAAATTAGAAGCACAATATTAGACAACAACCTTATGAAGCATGAACGTTCTTTTTTTTGTCATCCACTAAATATAATCTCTGTTAATTTCAGTGATCATGAGGCTTGCTTGATTCTGTGTATAACAACTGCTATTGACAATTTCTGTTCATTATTAAATCCTAGAGATAAATATTAGTTCACATGGTATCATTTATCTGATACATCCTTGAATAACTGTATGATATCTATTGTAAGGTTGAGTATTTATATTTGTCACTATAGAACAAGCACAGATTGCTTAGTCTGATGATATTTCTTGGGCTTCCCGAAAGCACGATCAATGTTTCAAATAAGCCCTATGTTATCAATTATCCCATTTATAATCCTTCAGCATCGTAATTGAAGTCTATCTTCCTACAGAAAAGATTGAAAGGTTTTCTGTAATTTGACATTGTTCTTTCTCCAGACTATCTTGAATAAATTTGACATAAATAAGCCCCCCAAAAATAAGTCAGGAAATTGAAGGTGATTGATAACGCTGTAAGATAAAAATGGCAGAGAAATCTGGCCTAATGAAACAAGTTTCATTTCATTGGGTTTAACATGATTTGATACAATCATTCTGCAAGAGATAATTTTTAAATACAGAAAATACTAATTCATAGCACTTTGTTGCTAAATATCCATTAAAAAACAAATTTGTGCATTCATTGAAAGGTAAAGAACACCCATTACAATGCATTAATAATTGATATATGAATTACCTGAAGAAATATTGTGTGACATGAACATATCAGGAAATGACCACAATAATCACATCAGTTACGGAAGAAAATTTAAAAATGAAAAATAAATGTTAGTAAAGGAGGAAAATGCATAAGTTTTATAAAATCTGATTTCAAATTAGTAGGAGAAAATAGGAAAAGATCTAAGGTATTAATAGAACTATTGTCCTGAAAACAGCCTGGTATTGGCACAAAAAAGACAGGTAGACCAATGGGAATGGAATCTACCTGATATTGACACACACAACTACGAACACCAGATTTTTGACAAAAAGGTAAAAGTACACAATGGGAGTAGGAATGCATCTTCAACAATGGTGAAATATTCTTCATATCAATCTTCAGATCTGTTTAATTTTTGAGGTGATAAGAGTGCAATTTAATTTCACCTTCTCTACATTAAAAATAACTACCAATTTCCCTCTTTATTTTTGTTCTAATCTGATAAAAAATTTAACAGTATGTCAAACTCATCAAGGAATCAAGTATCAGATTGTAGATGTGAACCCCAATCAAACATATGAAATAAAATAAAGAATGTTGGAATTTATAGAAACTGTATGTCTAAGAAAATATAAAAATTCAATACCCAATATTTTTCTTTTTTATATTAAATAATAAAATTAAAAATTCTTTCTTATGTGCTTACTGGGACAGCTATATTCTTCAGTTCATCATTTATGTTTTTTTATTATGAGTTGTTAGATAAATACAAACACACACAACAGGATTAATAAATGTGATCTCCTCAACTGATAAGTTTCTGTAAATAAAGGACACAGTGAACAAGACCAAACAACAGTCCCCAGACTGGGGAAAGATCCCACCTGTCCTACATTTGACAGAGGGCTGATATCCAAAATAAACAAACAAATCAAGAATCTAGTCACCAAAACACCAAATAACACTATTAAAAATGGGTTACAGAACTGAAGAAAGAATTCTCAGTAGAAGAAATGAAAAAGGCAGAAAAACACTTGAGAAAGAGTTCAACATACTTAACTATCAGGGAAATTAAAATCAAAAGAACTCTGAGAAATCATCTTACTCATGCAAGAATGGTTAAAATTAGAAATACCAATGACAACTTTTGCCAGAGAGGATTGGAGAAAGGGGAACACTCCTCCACTGGTGGTGGGAGTGCAAATTTATACAGCTATTTTGGAGATCACTATAGCAGTTTCTCAGGAAAATGGGAATCTTTCTACGCCAGGTCTTGGCAATCAACCTCTTAGGTACATACCAAAATGATCTATGCCCATGCAACAAAGACATGTGTTCAACTATGTAGCAGCATGATTTTAAATAGCAAGAACCTGGAAACCTAGATGTCCCCCAAGTGAAAAAGGGATAAAGAAGATGTGGCACATTAACACAATGGAATAATACTCTGTGGGGGAAAAGGATGGAATTTTGAAATACTCAGGAAAATGTTTGGAACTTGAAGAAACCTTCATGAATGAGGTAAACCAGTCACAAAAAGTAGAATATGGTACGTACTCACTCATATATGAATTTTTGATTTAGAGTAATGGACCACCAGCATATAATTCATATCAACAGAGAAACTAGTATACAAGGAGGATTCTAAGAGATTCATAGAAGGTAACTTACAGAAGGGTTACTGAGCATATTGTGAGTGGGAATGAAGTGAGTAGAGAGAGATCTAGTATAAAGACAAGGGGAGGAGAGCAAAGCAGGTGAGACTAGGGAGATTGAGTCAGAGGAGGAGTAGATGAGAGAGAGAGTCACCATAAAAGAGGGAGCCATTATAGACTTGAAGAGAAAACTGACTCTAGAGAAATGTCAGTGCCTACAAGATCCAAACAACAATTTGAGCAACTGTGGAAAGGCTACCATAAATTCCCTTGCCTGATAATGAGTTGGATGACTAACTTATCCACAATACATAGCCCTCATTTAGTAGCTGATGGAAGCAGAATCAGACATCTACAATTAAACATTGAGGTGAACTGGAATCCAGATGCAGAGGGGAAGGACATGACCAAGCTACAGAAACTCAACATAGACATCTGAATTGAATAAAGAGAAGCAAATAAGCCCCAGACTGAAAGCTGTGTACCCAGCATTGGGCCGACTCAGACCCCATGAAAATGGGTCTCAGTTACAAGGCCTGGGCAGTCTAGGGGACCTCAGATAGTGAATGCAGGATGTATCCCTGGTACAAAACAGGACTTTTGGGGCACATTCCCGATGGAGAGATACTTTTTTAATGTAGAGGCAGGAGGGAGGGCATAGTTCCTACTCCAAATGACTTTACAGATTTATTTGTGCCCTCCTGGAGGCATCACACTACATGTGGAGCAGGGTGGGAATGGGAGAAGATGGTGTTCAGGGGAGCCTTTGAGGGTGGGAGAGAGGGAGAGAGGGAGAGAGAGGGAATTGTGATCCATATGTAAAATAAGAAAAAAAGACTGGAAACTGGTAAGTGACAGATATGCAACTCCAAATTATTTTTCATGATCAAAGCATTTCTCTTATAAAAAGATGGCCTTCAATGAATATTTGAGGAATATGAATGATAGAGGTGAATAACCCTATTTGAGTTAAAAATAAACTGGACTTTAAAATAAAATAAAAAAAAAAAACAATTAAAAAAATGTAATGATATTGCATACTTAACTCCCAAAATGTTGCTTGACTAGACTTCATGAAATAGATCATTTATTTCAATAATTATACAGATATTTAGATGATCTTGCATACTAACCACTATCAGCAATTTAAATAATTTAATTATAAAATCAGATGATCTGGCACATTTGATCCCACAAGGTGGCACCAAACTTCAGGTATTGTGGATGACATAATCATTGTTTTATTAAACTATATAATCAAACACTTGGTATCACATCATCCACTTGCACAAGGTGGCTCCCAAACAGACTCATGAATGATATTGTCATAATTGGTATAAATAATTTAATTACATAATTAAAATATTACATTGTCTTGCATAATTGACTCCAACAATGGGGTGCAAAAATCCACTGATAATTGATTATGTAATTTCCTATTTTAATAATTTTATAGTTACATAATCAGTGGATGAGACAATCTGCCATACTAGATATGCACAAGTTATCTCTTACTTGACTCCCACAAGACTCTGACAAACTACACGAATGATTTAATTACAGATTTGGGTAAAAAGGTGTGCAAAAGATTAAATATTATTGTATTCCCAGGGTATCAGATAGTTGATGTTGGGAAGGTGCCTCATTAGGGATGAATTGTTATCCAATTAGCCCTCAGTTAGTCTAACAGATGGAATAACACTTTCCTGAAGGAAGTTAACAATAGAAAACTCACCTCTTGTTGAATAATTATGAGTCTTTTTATCTTCATAATCCACAGTTTTACTTAAGGAAGATGACATTCATCTCCAAAAGTCTTTGGACTGTTTCTCCACAGAATGTAATCCCTGATATTAGGTAATCTTGAATTTGGGTAATATTAATAGCTGTAGCTCAAATTCCAGAGATTTAGCTATGACTTGGTTAAGAGAATTTATTTTTACAAATGTTGTCATTAAAACTTTAATGAGATACTTATCTTGGGAGAATAAAATATCCAATCTAAGTTGATCTCTGGTTCTTGCCCTGTGATAACAGAATAGATAATTCCAGCAGGGTTGTCAGGCAATATTTATGATCCATCTTTCTTTCACATTCCAGTACATCTCCCACTTGCTAAAAAGTACACCCATTAATGGACAAACTTTATAGCCTCACTGATTTTCTCCCAAATATTCCAGGCTCTTTTCTGAGTTATACTTATTTTCAAGTCTATCAAACAACTACATTCCTACAGTATTATACACATGAATATGAAAGAATCATGATGGCATTTAACTGCATTGATGTGTATTTAATCATAAGTTTCCTATGGTCCTATTTTCTTATTTCCAGAATGAAGACAGTACCATTATTTGGGTCTACCTTCGTACATTTCTATTTATTTAAATGAAAATAAGCTCCCTTTCACTTTCTTGACTTTAGAAAAGCTTGACTGAATGGTGTAGGTGAAAATACGGGTAGAAAGTAGGTGATTGAATAATTTTAGCAATGCACATGGAACGTAGAATAATAAATAAACACACACACAAACACACACACACACACAGGACACAAAAATGACAGTCATGCTATGAAAAACCCATGCTCACAGAGCTTCTACACAAGAACAAATAGCTTTTCTGGACTCCAGGAAATTTACTGTAAAAAATATAGGGGTCTCCAAAAGATACTTTTTTCCCAAAGACATGAGAAGAAGTCTAAAGAATAAAACATCTACATTTCCAAGATGTGTGATGGATGGTTTTTAGTTGATGGGGATAGTGGGAATAGAAGAAACGTGGAAAAATCATCCATTCATTAGGTATATGAAAAACTGTAGCAACAGAACTAAGGATTAAAAGCAGGAATCAAAATAGAAATATGCATAACTAAGTGGATAGAATGAAAATAAAGATTTAAAAACCAAATGCCCTAGGGTCAAAAGGTCAAAATATAACTGTAGAAATAATAGCATGTATTGATTGCTATAGCGCTTTAGCATTTGATTCAGAAGTATCTCAATCTCCAGGGAATCTGATCCCCTCTTCTCAACTCTGCAGACACCTTTGTTTAAGTACACACACCTATACAGAGAGCCACACTTATAAAAATGAATCAACATTTTTAAACATAAAAGTAATAAATTACACAAATCCCAGAGTGACTACTTAGGAAACTTCAATTTCCTCTCTCCCAAGTCCTCAAAACACTCTCATACATAGGACATTTTGCACCTTATGTAGAAATCCACCTACCTGTGTCCTGGCATAGACAGAAGAGATTCAAGTGATCTGGGGAAAGGCAGATTAGACACCTATGGAAAATACACAATTCTCAGTTGTCACAGCAGAATGCTTAGAGCATATATCCTCCTGTGTCCAGCAGAGGGACTTTCCACAAAATTCCAGGTGACCTGAAAATATGCCCTCAAGGTGCCCTCATACTTTCTTTCCAGAGCACTGGGCCCATGTAAAAGAAGAAGGTGTCCATAGACACAATGGGACAACTCATCTACCTGTGTGTAATAACACCATCTCACACCAAAACAACTGAAACTGCACACTCAGGTCCCTCTTGACTTGTACCTGTCCACTTTCTTATCTAGTTCCTCCAGTATCTGTGTCTCCATCTATATAAACTCCCATCTGGCTCTATATAAAGTCCCATCTATGGAATCCAGGGCAGCTAGACCTGTATCTGTCCAGATGTTACACAATAGAGAGCTGGTCTCCTATGAACACAGACTACTGAGGACCACATTCACACTCTTGATATCTTCTAAGATGACTGCTAGTTGAAGACAACTGACCCAGGCTCCTGTAGACAACCTTGTCTAATCTCTTCCAATTCTCAACCTTTAAAAAGCTTCCTGAGAATGTCTACTGTAACATTGCAAAGCACCCTCTGTGCATCTATTTGTTAGAGATATGTGGGAAACTCTGAGCACCTAGACATGAAAGGCATGACACAGACACAGAAATTCTCTCTCTCTCTCTCTCTCTCTCTCTCTCTCTCTCTCTCTCTCTCTCTCTCTCTCTCTCTCTCTCTCTCTCCCTCCCTCCCTATCCTGCCCCCATCCTCTCTCTCCATCTATATCATGGGAGGGAAAATTCCCCAAATGAGAGATTGAGAGATCAATCCTGTGAGTCCAGGGTCCCACCTAGAGGAAGAGTCACGATCTGACCAAGCCAAGCATGGAGTGTGGCAGTTACAGGGGTCACCTTGCAGCTCGTCCTCCATATCGTGACCTTCATCATTCTCTACTATGAGAAGGAAAAGCAACAGCACCAGTGGCACAGGCAGCATCATAGTTGTTGCCAAGACAGCACTGCTGGGAATGACATCTCTGAAAGTGAGGAGCTGCTCTTTCTTGGCTCTGCCTGTGAAGGTACCTCCATCACTGCTGCCAGAGCCTCTGCTGCTGTGATACCAGCTGCCACAACATCCTCATCATGATTGAAGTGAGTTGGTTGTGTGTTATGCTGTCAACCCAACAGTTTATTAGACAAGATCCTCTGATCAACTGAGTTTTAAATTATTGATTTTTAAAATTGGTGATGACTGTGTCCTTCATGGGTCAGTTCTGGTCCATCCTCTTGGGAACTAATGATGTGAAACTGTCCAATTTTTAAAATTATTTAATCATTTAATTATTAAATTCCATTATTATATAATCAGTAATCATCGGATCTCCCAACGTCCCTCACTCTTTGGTAGCTGTTTTTGGCACCAATCATCTGCTTTGTCCATCACACTGCTGCCAAAACCCTCATCAATGTTCTCACCATCATTGAAGTAACCAAAAAAGTAAATAATTTGATGGTCCTGAATACTTAAATTTCATAAGATGGAACTAAACTCCAGTAATTGTCAAGGAAGTAATACTTAGATCATTAAATACTGCCACAAAGTTATATTCCCAGGACAACTTGCCATACTCCAGTCATGAAACATGACATCATCATTGAATGAAATTTTTAATATATAATTATAAAATGAATGAAAAATGAGATGGTGTTGCATTCTTAACTCTAACATGGTGAAATCAGACTAAACTCTTCCTGGAGTAATTATGTATTTGAACATTTAAGCAAATAAATAATTAGATTGCCTTGCTTATTAACTCCCACTAGGTGGCACCAACATCTAGGTATTATTCCTAATGTAATGATCTGTTTCAATTATTAAATAATCAAGGAATAAGATGATGTCACATCATCAACTCCCACAGTCTGACTTCAAATATGAATTATGGTCCATAATGTTATTGATGGTTAAAATAATTTAATTACATAGATTACAGAGAATACATTATCTCACAAGGTGGAACGAGAATCCAGTGATCGTCGATTATTTAATGAATAATCTATATTATTCTAAATTTATAGTTAAATAAATATAACATCAGGTGATGTGATGATCTTGCACATTTGACTGACACAAGTAGGCTTCAAAATCCAGTAATCATTGAATAAATGAAGATAGATCGTAATAATTAAATGATTAAAAATACTAAGTAATATGATGGTGTTTTATACTTGAAGCCTTCAAGATTAAGCAAAACTCAAGAGATCATTGGTTATTTAATCATAGATTTTAATAATAAAATAAATGAATAATGAGATAATATCTCATAATTCACCCCTGAGGAGATAACAAAATGATGTCATCACTGACTCTAATAAGTAAATAATAAAATATCATGCCACAATTAACTCCAACAAGGTGAATACAGACTCTACTTTTTCTCAAGTAGATAAATACAGATTTGAATAGTGAAATAACCATATATTTAGAGGGTCTGAACTATTTCTGGCTGACAGCATCGTGAGCCACTGAGTCTCTGCATGATTTGGGATGATGGGCCCATAACTGGGGTAAAAGAAGTGGCTATAATGTTGGTAGCAGCTGCAAAGATGGCAGGAGTAGTGTCATCACCAGCAGAGCAGAGAGAGATTAGCTCATCTGTGTTCTAGGTGATCATCACTTTCGAGGTCTCTGCATTGGTACTTCACTACTTGTGACATTGCTTCTCCTTCTCATAGTAAAGCTCAATAAATATGAGGTTGTAGAGGAAGAGCAGGGTGGCAAAGATCCCAAGCACCATGCTTACATTGGTGGAGTCCTTGTACTTCTTCTAAGTGGGCACCATGGAATTTCCTGAACTCAATCTTCCAGCATCCCTAGCACTCTCAATGATGCATAAGGCAACCAAAGTCCACTATGTCCATGGTTGCAAATTCCAAATCCAATGGGCTGGTGAGTGCCTACAGCTGACTGTCTATGGGGCAGGAAGTAGACGACAAAATGAGACCTGTGAATCCTTTCACTTCACCTCCCTGTAACCTCCCTAACTCCTGGAATCCATCCATTGCAGAAGGCCTAGAGACGCAAAGGTAGAAAGACTTGGCCTTAAACCTTGTTTCCTTACTATCTTTGAGCTTGTTGCCAATTGATATTTTTTTGCTTTGGAAATGTGGAAGAGCACCCATGGCCTATTGAACTTGGAATTCTCTGTGCACTACTGCCAGTAATGAGAATGCTTTTGTGAATGATGCCAGCATGTCTCCATGATTGTGCATACATGCTTGTTGGTGTCTTAGAGAAAGGCTCCCAGTGATGACCCCACAGGATTGAACCTATTTGAAAATGTTGGTCTTCCACTAATAATGAAGGACTTGTGACAAATGTCTGTCAAATGGCTCTTAAACCACTATACCATTACACAATTTTAAATTCTGCAATTCCTCTCTAATTTGCACTTAAGAAGTCCCCTTAATTCTGAGAGTACTTTTAAAATCTAGTAGGCAGGCAGTATCGATGGAAATATACCCTTTTGCACATAAGTACTACACACATTTCATCAAGGAGGCTAGGGGTTCACAATATCACCACCTACATGTGGGGACCTTGGATATATCAAGTTTTTCTAAAGGCATCCAAAATCTCTTTAGCCCCACCAAAATCTTTGGAAAAAGATATTTTGAAAACTTTCCACTACCTTACAATTATGATAAAATATGTTAAGCATTCCCTTTCTCTAATATTAGCTACTGATATGCCTAGTATCATAAGAATTCAAAAGTTCCCTCCAATGAAAAATTTAGTCACCTATATATTATCTGTGGTCATAAGACTTATCAATATTATGTAATAGTGTCAAATATTTCCTCTTTTAACATAAGGATTCTATTCTGCTGTATGTTAATAGAGGATAATCTCTAAATCACCTGCACCCTAGACCTGGGTACAAGTAGATACACCTCCAAAGATGGTACAGAAAGTTCTATGTCTGAGGGGAAAATTGGAGACAATTGAGATATAGGAATTTCTTGAGTATGGCCTGCTTGGGGTAGAGGGTGGATAGATTTTAAAAAGAGAGATATTAAGGTGGTTAAGTAACATTATTTATAATTCATGAAAGCAGCCATCCACAGCCAGTCCTTTGCCAGAGCTCCAGGCCCCTGCCAGAGATTTTTCTATCCCCGTGGATCTTGAGTCCTTGCCTGCTGGATCTTTGACCTCCATCGCAAGTCCTCTGCTGGAGGTGATTCTGGGACCAGATTTGGTTGAATACCCTCCACACCCTTTCCTGGGAACTCTTTGGATTGGGTATGATTCTTGCCCCCCCCTGTGTCATGTCCCCAGTCAGAACTCTTCTTGTTCTCTGGGAAACAACTTCCCCCTGCCACACCCCACCCAGAAGTGCCTGCCCTCCCCAAACCCTGTGCCCTAGCTAGCCCACAACCCCTCTGCTCTGTTTGAGCAATAGAACATAGGGCAGATCCAACAATCTTGCAACCTCAAGGGAACATCTGGGAGCTGCTCTCAGCACACTAGACTCGCCTATCCATGCAGGATCATCCTGATTCCCTACTGCTTGATGTCTGACCCCCACTGCCAGTCCTCTGCCAGAGCTCATGGCACATGCCAGAGTTCTGCCTATCCCCACAGAACATTCCTAAGTCCCTGCCTGCTAGATCTTTTACCCTCATCACCAGACTTCTTCTGGAGGAGGACCAACATGAATCACAACCTGCTTTATATTTGAACCCCATCCATTGGGTCCTGCCTGAGGAGAGACCTCCTAGAGAGGTTGAACCACCCAGAACTGCAAACATCAAATTTTATACACAACTAAGCCCACTGGAGGAGTAGCATGGAGAGAGACCCCACCTACACCCATTGGAAGAAGTGATGGAAAGAGGGCAATATAAGAAAATACCTAACAATACAAAGACAAGCATTACACCACCAAAATCTAGGGATTCTACAAGAACTCCACCTGAACACCCCAGAGCGGATGAGGCAGAAGAGGATGACTTAAACAATATGTTCATAAAAGATCATGTGAGAAAATAACTTAAAGAAATGGAAGAAAAAACAAACAAAAAATTTAAAGTAATACAGGAAAAGAACATGCAAAATATGCAAGAAATGGACAAATCTCTTAAAGAAAGTCAGGAAAGCCAAGAAATAAACAAGCAAACAGGTGAAGGAAACTGTTCACCACTTGAACTGTTATTAGAGATAATAAAGAAAACATAATCTGAAGGAATGCTGAGAATATAAAAACTTGTCAAATGATCGGGAGCAACAAACCCAACCATGACAAACAGAATACAAAGATGGAAGACAAAGTCTCAGACTCTAAAGGTAAACTAGAGGAAATAGATTCATTGACCAAACAAAATCTTAAGTCAAACAAATACTTAACACTTAACATCCAGGAAATATGGGACACTGTGAAAAGGCCAAAAGTAAGAATAAGAGGCAAAGAAACAGGTGAAGAAGCCCAGCTCAAATGTTCAGAAAATATATTCAACAAAATAAATGAAGAAAACTTCCCAAATTGAAGAAGGACATGCCAATGAAGTACATTAAGCATGCAAAACACCAAATAGACTGGACTCCCCCCCCAAAAAAATCCTCTCAACACATAATAAAACAACAAACATACACAATAAAGAAAGAATATTAAGGGAAGCAAAGGGAAAAGGCCAGGTAACATATAAAGCCAGATCTATCAAAATAACAACTGACTTCTCAATGGAAATTCTCAAGTCCAGAAGATTCTGGATAGACGTTCTACAAATATTAAGAGCCCACACATGGGAGCCAAGGTTAAAATAGCCAGCAAAACTGTTAGTCAATATAGAAGGAAATTACAATAAATGTCTTCTTCCCTAAGAAATAAAACCATGGATAAAAAGAAAGACTGAAAGATATCTTTCAAAAGGTAAGTTTACCATTGTTAACTTCCTTCAGCAAGGTTGTAATCTACCTCTTAGACTAGAATGACGGAAGATATAGTAGGTGTTTATATCTAATGAGGTAGCTTCCATATTCATGTATCTGATGGCCTCATGGATACAGAATGTCAATTTGAAGACTGTACTCATTGTGGTTTCCATAAAACTTGGTGTCCAGATGACAACTTATTGTTCAGTACAATTTTTCATGCCAATATATCTGTGTTGTATTCTGAGAAGTCTTTGCATCTGGCTCTTGACACAATGACAATTAATTTGGTGCTGAGTTTTGTACACTGTGACAAAGAAAAGTAAGGTCCTCTTCAGCTTTATTTTTGTGCCCTGAGGAATGGGGTGATGCAATTTTACTGGTTGAGTTTCCCATTTTGATGTAAATGAGAATCTTATACAAACTTCAATACCAATACCATTCAAGTTAATCAAGCCTGAAGAAATATTTCTGGTCTTCATTGTCAAAGGTTGTGCCTTGCCATATTGGAGTCTTGTGGTAGGAAAATGAATGGGGATTTGAAAAGCACACGACTCTTTGAGTGAATGTACAGTAAAGACAGTTTGAGTTTAAATTTAAAGAATACCTTCATGTTGAATAGTCATAAAGATAAATTATTTACATTTCTCTGATCTTTCTTGTGTGGACATGAAATATAGGCCATTTCAATTTATCTGGAAAGGGTAAGGGAAATACAACTGTTTTTAAAGATCTACGGATCCAAGAGAATTGTTATATCCTCAGGCATGCATACTTCTAGAATTCTTGACCCAGGTAAAACAGAAATCATATTTTCCCATTTCCACTGGAGTCTATGCTTATCATGGAAATAAAATAGTAATATCACAGGAGTCGAGGCATGGTACTGCAAAAAGAGGCAAACTTGTAATTCCTCACTCCCTGCCTTAGCTGAAAATTGATACTCCAGTTCCACTGAGGTCTACTCAATCTCCATAGCTGTTTCTCAGCTATCTAAGGACATCCAGCTATCATGCCCTGAGATAACAACCTGTCCTATCTCTTCTAGAGTTTCCGTCATGGAGTTCACGGTGAAATATTCTTACCATCAATTCTCAGTTTTATTTTATTTTGAGCTCAGAATATTCTTATTTTATTTCTCCTCCTTTGTAGCAAAGAACCTCTCATTACCTTTGTATTTTTTCCTCCCATCTAACTTATAACAACATAAACATAAAATATCTAAATGTAGATAAGAACCCTATTCAAACATCTAAAAAGAAGGTATTGTTTGGAGTCTTAGAAACTGTATTGCTAAGAAAAAAATAACAATCCATTACCCAACATTTTTCTCCTTTTTATATTAAATGATAAAATGTTAACTTCTTATTTATGTACTTTTAGGACACCTCAATATATTCCCTTGATCATTTATGGAAATATTTATCATGAATAATTACATAAAACATTAGATGTGTACAAATACACACCACAGGCTTTATAAATATGATTTTAATATATGTCCAAAATTCAATTTCTACTACCTTGGTCCTTCCTGTCTTTCATAGTTTCCTCTGTCTTCTTACCAATATTTACATATGATTTTAAATAACTTCATTGTATTTTTCTTCATTTTCTTCATTTGTCTTTTTTAATTTTCCTTCAATACTAGATGTGATTACTAATGTCATTGCCTGATATTTTCATGTCATAAATCTTTTCTGTTTTTAAAATTTTTCTTGTTTTACATATCAATCCAAGTTCTCTCTCCCTCAATACCTCATTCCATCCCTCCTTCTTTCCCTCCCTCCCATGTCTCCTGACCCATCTCCCATCCCATTCCCAACCCCACTGCACAGGGAGGCTGATGCCATCCAGGAGGGGTAATCTAAATCTGTCAAATCATTTAAAGTAGGGAGTTGGACCTCCATTCTACCTTTCCTTTGGGAATGAACTCCCAAAGTCCTTTTGTTCACCAGGGATACATCCTGGTTCTATTTCCTGATGTCCCTTATAATGGCCAGTTACTCTAACTGAAAACCATATTCAGGGGTTCTCAGTCGGTCCAATGCTGATTTCACATCTATCAGTCTTGAGGCTCATTAGTTCCTGCTGTTTTAGGCCCGCTGTCTCTGTGGATATCTGTAGCCTAGTCATGTTTTCCCTTACAGCATCAGGATTCCAGTTAGGCTTAGTGTTTTGATGTGGGGGTCTGCTACTGTTTTCATCCATTATTAAATGAGCTATCTATGTTGGTGAATAAGTTAGTCATCAGTCTTATTAGCAGGGAAAAGCTTTTATTGTAGCCATCCCATTGTTAGTTCTGGTTAGTCTTATAGGTCTCTGGACCTAGAGTAAGTTTTCTCTTCAAATCTGTATGGCTCCCTCTTTCATGGTATCTGTCTCTCTTTTTTATTCTCTCATCTATTCTTCCCCTGACTCAATATTTGTAGTACCATGTGCTTTACTCTCCTCACTTCTCTTTCTCCAACCTCCCACTCCACTCACTGTTCCCCCACTCCCAATATGCTTAGTAGATCTTGCTCCATTCTATTTCTGTGAGGGTCATTATATGAACCTCTAATATCATCCTTATATCCATGTTTATCTGGCAGTGTGAATTATAGGCTGGTGATCTTTTGCTGTATGCCTAAAATCCATATATGAGTGAGTATATACCATGTTACTTTTTTGTGAGTGGATTACCACACTTTTGATGGTTTCTTCTGATTCCATCCGTTTGCCTTAGAATTTCAAGATTCTGTTGTTTTTCCCCCAATGAATAGTATTCCATTACATAAATGTACCACAACTGCTTTATTCATTTTTCAGTTGAGGGGCATTTATGTTTCTTCCAGGTTCCTGCTTGTACAAATAATGCTGCTACAAACATTGCTGAACAGATGACTTTTAAAAAATGGATTGGGTCATTTGGATATCTGCCTAAGAATGGAATTGCCACATCCTGTGGTAGCCTAAGTCACAATTTTCTTGAAGAATAGACATATTGATCTCCAAAATGGCTGTAAGAGTTTGCACTCCCACCAGCAGTGGAGGAGTGTTCCTTTTTCTCCACAACATCTCCAGCATAAGTTGCCATTGGTATTTCTAATTTGAGCCATTCAAGCAGAAATAAGATGGTATCTCAGAGTTGTTTTGATTTGCATTTCCCTGATAACTAAGTATGTTGAGCTCTTCCTTAAGTGCCTTTCAGCCTTTTTCATTTTCTGTATGAGAATTCTCTCTTCAGGTCTGTACCACATTTTTTAATAAGGTTCTTTGGTGTTTTGTTAACTAGTTTCTTCAGTTATTTTATATTTAGGAGATCAGCTCTCTGTCAGATGTAGGAATGGTCAAGATCTTTTTCCATTCTGTGGGCTGTCATTTCATCTTGTCACCTATATCTTTTGCCTTACTGAAACTTCTCAGTTTGAGGAGCTCCCATTTATTAATTGTCGATCACAGCGTCTGTGGTACTGGAATTGCATTCAGGAAGAAGTCTCCTGTATCAGTTATTTCAAGGGTAACTCCCACTTTCTCTTCCAAGAGTTTCAGGATGGCTGTGTTTATGATGTTGAGGTCTTTGTGCATGGCAATAACCATGTGTCTATCTGCGGTCCTCTTCATGCCATCATCTTGTTGTGCCAGCACCATTTGTTGAAGATGTTTTCCTGCATCCACTGTATATTTTAGTTGTTTTTTGTCAAAAGTCAGGATTTTGTAGGTGTGGGAGTTATGGTCAGGATTGTCAATTCAGTACTATCAGTCTACCTTTCTGTTTTTGTGCCAATACCATGCTGTTTTCTAAACTAGTCCTCTATAATAGAGCTTGAAGTCAGAGATGGCAATGCCACCTTAAATTACTTTATTGTACAAGGTTGTTTTGGGTACCCTAAGTCTTTTGTTTTTCCATTTAAATTTGATTATATCCTTTCAAGGTCAGTCAAGAATTATTCTGGGGTTTTAATGGGAAGTGTGGTGAATATTTAGGTTGCTTTTGGCAAGACTGTCTGTTTTACTATGTTTATCCTTCCTATCCAAGAGCATGGAAGACCTTTCCATTTTTGTGGTATCTTCTTCAATTTATTTTTTGAAGGACACATATTTCTTACAATGTATATTTTTTTACTTGTGTGGTAAGCATTACCCCAAAATACGTTATGTTTTTTTTTTTTTTGTGGCTATTATTAAGGGTTTAAGGGTAATGTTTCTCTGATTTTTTTTCTCAGCACTATTATTGTCTTATTTAATAGGGCTACAGATATTTGAGTTTATCGTGCATCGTGCTAGATTGTAAAGGATTTTTTCAAGTCACCCGCATGTAGATGCTATATTTTGAGATTTTCTGTTTCTCTGTTTTTCCTTTTGTCTTTTATCATTTCCCATAGCAGTTTCTCAAATAAGCTTATAAGATGCTGTTTAAACTTTTGTGATCAGCAATGTCAATATGACTAGGTAAAACTGAATGCATTATGCACCACTATTGTACATGGAGTTCAGATATTAGCTGAGGTTTCCATACACTGTCTATGTCTTGGTGTTGGTCCAGCATGCTGAGACTTGTGGCACTCCACCTCCTGGTCCAGTGTTCATGGTTTTGTTTCTGAGTCTTCTGCAATAGCTTTTTACACTAATAAGTGGTTTGATGTATCCTTCTCCTTGTATGGGTTCTGAACACTCATAATACAGGATTGCCACACTTAAGTGGGAACAAAAAAAGTTGCACAATCTTCAATCAAATCATGTTTCCACAGACTTAAGCTTTGGGTCCAAACCCATATTATTTTCTTGCTAATGCACACATAATTTCATTTAATTTTCTCTATGGGACTTGAATGGAAGTGATCCCATTTCAAATTGTTAGCACCAGTGTTCTATTTGTCTTATCAGTTCATCTATGTTTTCACCAGATTTGCACAGAACATATATTAAAGATTCATTAGAGAGAATTTTTAGCACGGATTCAAAACAGGATTGGATAGTTGTCTCATTCTATGCCTTTGACTTGACGAAAGCTTTATTTGCCAGTCTCTCTACCCCATCCTTCTCCATTCCATCTCACCACTTTTTTTCCTTCCTTTCTTTTATTCTTAACTTTTCTATTGCATTTATGTCAACTCCTGTACTATCATTATTTTGCTAAGCCTTCTGTAAATATTGTTATTTGATAAGCTATTACTTTCCAATTTTGGTTTCCCCCTATACCTGAATGTTTATTCCAGTGATTCTTTTTGCATGATTAATTCATAATTGATTTTCATAAGTATTACCTCCATATGTTCTGTTCTTGTAGGGGTTATGATTAAGACCATTTATGTTCTTATCATAACAGACCATAGACACACACACACACACACACACACACACACACACACACACACAGAGAGAGAGAGAGAGAGAGAGAGAGAGAGAGAGAGAGAGAGAGAGAGAGAGAGAGAGAGAGAGAGAGAGAGGTTCTGACTAACCAGACACTGTATGAACCACAGATTGGGTTGAAGGATGGAGCCTTACACCAATTCCCCTACATACCAACATTTCAACACTGAAATGACCACCATAACTGTTAGTTTTCTCTCTGGGACTGTTTGTAAGTATTTGCCAAACATTATTCCTGCCAGGGAAACACAAAGAACTTAAACACAGACACCAACACGATGACACACACCGAGAAAGAAAAAGAGAGAGGGAGAGATGTTCTAAGACCCAAGATCGTTCTCTGTGTTTATTTCAGAACATTCTCAAAGTGTTGTAACAGCAGATAAGATGCCTGGACAAGGAAGATTAAGACAATAGCCTTTTTTAAATTTCAACTGGGGTTTGTTCCTGGGTTTAAGGGAATATGAGCTAATTAGAAAAACAAAGCAGTGTACAAACTTCACGGGGGCACTGCTTTACAGAGAGGAAGCCTATTAGGGGAAGTGTCAGCAATGAAACCTTGCCTGGCAGGGATGTTACCTAAGGCCTACTTGGCCTCATTTGGTGACCAATCAGTTCCCATGGAACTCTGGAAATTTTTAATTGGATTCACCCTGAACCATGACACTGGATCTTGAGATCTTTGCCCATGAGGTATACAAAACCAGGTTGCATATGTTCATGAGGGTGTTGCCTCTAAGACCCCCTGCAGGATTATGGGGATGTATCCCAGGACTAAATACCCTTTTTAACTGGTCAAATTCACTGAATTACACCTGTAGCACAGCTCAAGAAAAAGCTATGCCTAAAATAAATCAAAGGAAAGCCAGATAGACGGCCTGGCTGATGAGAAGAAGAATGAAAATAATGAAAGGCCTTAAAGGAATGTCAGATATTTAGCCACAATTGATGCCTGGTGCTGGGAATTGTATGTGTTTCCCAAAAGAGATATGTGTGTGCTGCTGAGGAAGCTTAAGAAAACCAAGGTGTTTCCTTAGGTGAAATTGTGCACAGTGTGCAGTATGTTGGGTTATAAAAGTACACATATCAAGTCAGGTATATCCCTGGATGCACAATTGATGCAGAAATTTCCCTTGATCCTGCCAGACAAGGAGGGCCAAGAACCCAAGATCCTGAATTTCCTGAGCCTAAGGAAGGCAAGTTGAAGATACCCAACATTGTAACTCCCCAAGAACAAAACAGACTGGACCAAACTCCCCATATCATCCATGACATAATTATCAAGTAATATAATAATCAAATAATGAGAATATGACACAACATCATACTCCTCCAAGGGGTTTTCAAACTTGACTCACAGTACATGTGTCATCATCTATTTACATAATTTTATTACAGAATTAAATAGATGGTCTTATGAAGGTGGCATAAAAATCAACTGATCATTAATTTAACAAACTTATATTTTATTTGTGAAAATATTACATTATTGGCACATTCAATGCCCACAAGGTGTCTCTTACTTGATTCCTACAAGATTGTGCCAAACTCCACTAACTGTTGTTTATTTATTTGACCAACAAAATATTTACATGTTTAAATGTTATTGTGCACTCAGGGATTTAGAGGACATCAGATAATTTATGTTGGATGGTTGCCTCATTAGTGATAAACCCATGTGCAATTATCCCACAGGCTATCCTAACAAAAGGATTAACACATTCTTGAAGGGAGCCGTTTGTTTGTTAACTTATTTTTTCCTATTCCATAATTTTACTTCCTAGGAAAGATGACATCCATCAACAGAAGTGTGTGAACTTTTTCTACACAGACTAAATTCCCTAATGCTATTTAGTCTTCACTTGGGTAATATTAATACCTGCAGGCCCACTTCCAGAGATTTGCTCCTGTCCTGGTTTGGAGATTCAATTTTCACATATGCTGTCATAAAAGGTTGTATGGAACACTTATCTTGGAAGAGTAAAATATGCAATGATAACACAACATCTAAGCTGCTCTCTAATTCTTGGGCTGAAACTATGTGAATACAGAATTATAACAAGGGTGCCAGGCAACAGTTATGATCCAGCATTCTGTCACATTTTACTACACCTTCCATATACTAAAATAACTCCACCCACTAATGGAATCACATTATATTCTCACTGATTTTCTTCCAAACATAGGCACCTCTTTTTTGAATTATACTTATTTTCAAATCTCCTACCTAGAAACTAAATGGCTATAGTAATACACACATGAAAGTGAAAGATTCATTATGCCCTTCAGCTAGAGTGATGAGTATTTAAGCATATTTACTATGCTTCAATTTTCACATTTCCAGAATGGACACAACACCATTCTTCTACCTCTACCATATTCCATTTCTATATACTGAAATGAAAATATGTTTCTCTTCATCTGCTTACCTTTGCACAATTTGATCATAAGGTATAGTTGAAATTATGGGGAAAAGTAGGCGAGTGAATAATTGTAGCTGTGCACAAAAACAAACAAGAAAATTTAACATACATACCACCACCACCACCACCATCATCACCAACACCAACAACAGCAACAACACAAACACCACCAAGAACAATAACAAACATATTGGACACAAAAATGACATTCATACTGACAAACAGCCATTCTGGAAAATTATTGTAAAATCATCAGAACAGAGCAATTTTATGTGAAAATACTCTGATCACCAAGTAATGAGAAATGAATTGTAAACTGAAAAAATGTATTCTACTTCTTAGGGAAAGAAGATTAAAAACTGAAATTACTGCAGTTTCCTCACAGTTTTAATAAGATTATGTATCTCTGTTATAATATCTGTTATATAGTGTAGGTTATTGGAAATTATATTTGATTCTGTCAAAATGCAGGAAATCTGGCAACAGTATAAAATGTAGACTTTTTTTGCAAAATTTGTCAATTGTACATTGAATTTCTGTCAATTACTATGGAAGATTACGGGTACATTTCAAATTTTGAAAGACTATCACTTTCATGATAACTCTCAATTTTATGAGATTACACATTTTTACTAAAGGTAATATTCCATAATAACTGCACATAATTTTCTATTTTATCTGTTTTGTAAGTCCTTCTGCTGTTTAGGACTGCCAGGACCATAATATCCTCCCACTGACTCCTAAAGGGGACAGAAAGTAGAGTATACAGCCTTTTGCTACAAAGCTCAATATCACCTCACCGATACTCATCCCTTTCTCCTTTCATTACCTCTACCCTCCCTTCCTCTTTCTTTCTCTGTTCATGCTACTTTTTTACATCCACCTTCTTTTCCTTATCCTCTGCTCCATTTTTATTGTCCAAGACAAAGTCAATTTACATCATAGGCTTGGATGCAATGACCATGCTGTTAAGCAGAACCCAAATCTCATTTCTGCTTAAACTACTAGATCCCTGCTTTTTATGACTAAGTTTCTTAGAAAAGTACCAATAACAATGTGTTTTCTACCAACTCACCATGCCACAGAGCTCAGATTTCAACCCAAGCTCCTTCTCGTGTCACACTTGCCACAAAGTCCCTATAACAAATACACAAATGGCAGGGTGCAATTTATCCCTTATTGGTATCCTTTGATCTCCACCAATGACTCCTTAGTTGACATTCCTGTGGTCTTCTACTACAAAATTAGTTAACACATGCAGTTTATATCTTTCTTTCTTTTTTTTGAGGTACAACCTCATAGATAATCCAGGATTAGGCTCACAAAACCAAAATGACTTTTTTGTATTGTTTTTATCACTATCATTATAATATTATTTTATTAAAATTGTTCTTATTATATTATGTTAATTTTGTGAATAGCACTGGCATTGCTGAAATATATCATGTAGCCCAGATAAGAATAAAAATCACATAAATTACCTTCCTCAACCACAGCATGCTGAGATTAACAAAGAGTGTCCCTATACCCAGTTCTTTTTTAAAAAAATTATTTATATTTACTTTCTGTGGATGTATTTTGCCAGAATGTGCACATGTGCACCACATGACTTCCCAGTGCCCAGAAAAGCATAAAAGAGCATCCAGTACATTGGAAATGGAGATATGGTCTTTGTTTATCATCTTCAGTAGGCAGAAAACTAAGCTTGCAACTTCAAGAAATATTAGACCTTGCTCTTAAGCATTTAGCAACCTCCTCAGAACCTTATTAATCCTTTTTAACATGAATCATATTATTTGGCTCAATCTCAAAATTTTCATATCAAATCTGAAGCTTCTAGTTTAGAGGTTGTTGGACTAAGCCATCACACTACTTATTTTTATTTTGTATTTCTTACAATGTTGGTTTACTTTTGAATTTCAATTAAGACTCTTTCATTCCTGGCAGTGAGATGCATACTTCTAATCCCAGTCCTCTGAAAGCAGAGTGAAAGAAATCTCTGAGTTTGAGGTCAGGCTTGACTTCAGAGTGAGTTCACAAACTGTGATCACTTTTTTAAAATGGAAATCTGCCTCCAAAAAATAATGTTTCTTGATCTATGTTGATATTGTTGTTTTAATACAAATTTGCCATGGAAAGTGGGGAATATCTGCATGTTAGAGGTTTTCCTGAAACTACACAGAAAAATTCTCTTTGTTTGCATTTCCCACATAGAACACATTAAAGAAACATGAACTTGACAGTCTCTTTAGGTGTCTACCCATCTGTGTGGGCATTGTATCCCTCCCTCTAAAACTCAGATTCTCACCATGTCACTTTGCAGTCTTCAGTATTAGTTCTTTGTTTTGAGAATGGTTCTTTCTATATAGAAAATTCTTCTAACTCACTAGTCTTCATTTGGGAGACAACAACATCACAGCAGTGGAAATTACAGAAAGTTTCCATAGGCCTCTGCATCACCTCACTCTCTTTTCTACCTTTCTACCAAATGAGACACCCTCTGTAAAGGGAGTCAAAGAACAACACTCAGTCATGTCAAATTTGTTTCCACTAAGGTGAGTTTTACTCACATTATAATGTCAAAATATCGTTGTCCATCCCAGCACTAGACTGACTGCTTCTTTTTCAGTTTTGAGGCATTGTCTCTCTATGTTTTCAACATACTTGTTCCCTCTTCAAAATTACATTTCACAGCAATGAGATTACAGATCTCTGCCAACAATATGCCCACAAACCAATATCAATTTCTTTTAAAGGAGTAACACTCACAGATGCTAGGTAATGATTAAATTTGCAATTCCTATAGTTTCCTACATTTCCCTACACTGTTCACACTGACAGAAAAGCTAGGAGGGAAGGAGGACTCTAAGAGAGACGTACATTTTACGCCACAGGAGGAGAAAGGGAAAAGATCTTCTAAGCCGTTTGGACACATGGGAGGTGGGAAGAGAGTTTTAGGAGAAAGAAAATTGAGAAGAGCAAGGGAGAGTAGAGCATATCCATGCACATAATTATAACTGTGAAGGGAAATTGAGGAAACTACAGGGATGGTAAGTTAATCATGGCCTAGCATCTGTTCAGTGATAATCCTATAAAAAATGAGCAGGGATTCACAGGCACAGGAATCTCAAGTAAGCTACATGTGCTTGTTGCATGTTAGCTCTGTGAGAATTTCTGATTCTTAGTAAGAATGACTTTTTTGTGTCTCATGTGTTTGTTCTTGCTATTGTGTGTATGTGTATGCATTCATTTCCTTGTGTGTGTCTTTGTGCATTGCTACAATTATTCAGACACTTACGTTTTACCCATAATTACACCTATATCATATGGTCAGACAAGAGTATGAAGATAACCTTATTTTGATATCAGTAAATTTAAATGGATGAAAGTAGAGGCACAAGAATGGTGTTGTTTCTATTCTGGAAAAATGAAAGTTGAAGCATAGGAAATATATTTAAATACACATCAATCAAGTTTAATGGAATAATGATGTTTTCATTTTTATGTGTATATCACTATAGCCATGTAGATGGTAGGAGATTTGAAAATAATTATAAATCAGAAAAGAGGCTTGCATTTTAGGAACAATCAGTGAGGATAAAATGTGATTCTATGAGTGGGTGGGGTTGTTTTAGCATGTGGGAGGCATACTAGAATGTGTCAGAATGTTAGATCATAACTGTTGCCTGGCAACCCTGCTTGAGTTCTCTATTTCCATACCATGGGCCCAAGAAGCAGAGATCCACTTATATGCAGTGTTATCATTAGATGTTTTACTCTCAGAAGATAAGCATACAAGCTTTCATGACAGCATATGAAAAAATTGATTATCTTTGCAGGTTGTTGTCAAATCCATGAAATCAGAACTGCAGCTCTTAATATTACCCAATTCAAGATTACCTAACACCAGGGAGTATAGTCTGTGGAGAATCAGTTCAAAGACTTCTATTGATGAATGTTGTCTTCCCTAAGAAGTAAAACTATGGATCAGGAAAAAACAAGACTGAGTTATCCAGCAAAAGGTGAGTTTTCTACTGTGACCTATTTTCCGGAATGTATTAATCATTTGTTAGACTAGACTGAGGGCTAGTTGGACAGGGGATCATCTCTATGGAAGCAGCCACCCAACATTAACTATCTGATGTCCTCTAAAACCCTGGATAATTATCTTTTAAAGGAAGCATGGAGTCTGATTCCACCTTGCTGCCATTTTGTTATATAATTATTAAAATAAATAATGACACAATTTTGGTATCTCCCTGGAGTAAATTATGTGACATTATTTACTCATTCATTTTATTGTTCAAATTTATGATTAAAATTCAATGATCTCTTGAGTTTGAACCAATTTTGTGAGAGTCAAGTATAAAACACCATCCAATTATTTAATCATTTAATCATTTAATTATTAAAATCTACCCATATTTATTCAGTGGTCACTGCATTTTGGAACAACCTTATGGGAGTCAAATGTGCCAAACCATCTCATCATTTGAAGATATAATTATTTAAGTATTAAATTAGGCCATTTAATAGTCCAACATGCTTAGAATTTATAGCCACCTCATGGGATCAAGTATGCCACATCATCTAATTATGTAATTAAATTATTAAAATCAACCAAAACTTTATGGAATATAAGTCAGGATTGGAGTCAATTTGTGGTAGCTTATGATGTGTTATGATTATTTGGTCCTTTAAATTGATCATTACGTCAGCCATGATACCTTGAGTTTGGAGTCATCTTGTGGGAGTTAATATGCAAGTCCATCTAATTATTTATTTAATTGTAAAAATAAACCATTATTCCAGGAAGTATTCAGCCTGACTCTATCATGGGACATTTAAGTATGCAATATAATCTCATTATTCAATTATTTTATAATTATATAATAAATATTTAAATCAATGATGATGTCATCCTTCATAATAATAGTCAGTCTCATACCCCCCTCATATTTAATTTTGTGATATTATTTAATTATACAAGTATTAATTCATTGACAATCACTGGTGCCATCTTATTGACGTTAAGGATAAAGAACCATGTAATAATTTACTTATTTGATCACTTAAATGATGGTGAGGTCATCAATTCGGTGATTTTCTTCAGTGTGGTGAAAATAGTAGACACCTGGTTTGAGAAGCAGCTCCCAGAGCATGAGAGACACTGGTAGATCCAGTTATCACAGACTGCATGATAATAGAGTTTTAATAAATTAAAGATTAATTACTTTAAAAACTGGATAGTTTCACATTATTACTTCCTGGAAGTATGTGCCAGATCCAACCCATTAAAGAAGCAATCATTACCAAATTTAAACATTCAATAATTTAATAATCAGATATCAGAAATTCTTGTCTAACTATGTTGGGCTGATCTTATGATATTGAACTGAGTCCCTACATTCATGATGTGGCTACATTGGTGGAGAGGAACACATCAGCAGAGGCTGTGGCAGGAGTGACGGAGGCAGCTTCACCTGCAGAGCCAAGAGAGTGCAGCTCCTTGCTTTTTGTGATATCATCACCATTGAGACTCCCTTGGCAACTGCTGTGATGCCACCTGCACCTCTGGTGCTGCTTGTCCTTCTCATAATAGAAAACAGAGAAGGCCAGAATGTGGAAGAAGAGCTGAAATGCGATTACTGTGAATATCTTGCTCAGTTCTGTGAGATCGTGGCACCATGGCCATTTCCAGACTCAATCATATATAATCACATGAGAGAGACAGTGAGAGATAATTTGTTTTCTGTGTCATGTATGGATGGTCTAGGAACCCATAATTCCCTACATATCTCCACCCAACATACCTAGATATGCCCTTTGTAACCGCGGAGCAGATGTCTTCAGGAACCTATGTAGAGAAGAAGAATTGAGATTAGATGGAACTGTCTCCAGGAGATAGGGCAGTGGTCTTATTTTGGGTTCATCTTAAAGGATATCAGCAGTGTGATGATGAACCTCAGTAGACTGTCAGGATTCATAGAACACCAGCTGCTTTGTGTTTGGTACTGAAAAGCATTTCCCAACTAAATGTGGTATATCCTCTTGGTCCAGACAGGCTTTGCTGCCCTGAAAGCCATGGGAGTGTACACAGGAGCCATCGATAGAGGAAGACTTAGATACTAGAGGAGGTTGATGTGAAGGTGGACAGATATATGAATGGAGAGAATTAGATTTGGGGGGAGATAAATGTGCAGTGCCAGGTGTTTTGGTGTGAGATGGTGTTTTCACATGAAGGTTGATGTGCTGTCCCATTTTGTCTATGGACACTTGTTTCTTTACATCTGGTGCTGTGGAGAAAAAGGTTCAAAGCACCTTGAGGGTACACTGTGGGGACACCTGGAATTTTGGGGGAAGTCCCTGTGCAGGATGGGTGGATATATGCTGTAAGCATTCTGTTGTGACAAATGAGAATAGTTTATTTTCCCTAGGTGCCAAATTTGCCTTTGTTCAGAACACTTGAATCTCTTTGGATACCTCTGTACGTATCTATGCCAGGCCACGAATAGATGACTTTCTACAGAAGATGTAGTACTTCCCATGTATGAGAGGGACTTGAGGACTTTTGAGAAAAGAAAAAGAATTTTCCTAAGCAGTGTCTGGTGATGGTCAGCGTGTAGAAGGCTGTGGACTGGAGATAGATTGTAATAGACCTGCAAGTATCTAAGAATAGTTGCCTGTTGAAGCCTTGCAGTGTTGAGGACACTGAGCCAGCCCATGGTACTCAAGGGGGTGGGTGAGATAGAATATTTATTATTTTAATGTGTACTTGTGCCTACATCTAGGGAAGTGTGCAGCTTGGGACAAGGTCATGGATGTTCCATGCAACTTGTTGTTCCCTGCTGCAGATGATGTGTGGCAGCATTCCACCTGAGCCCTGATGGAAGGGTAACATGGACATGAAGACCATGAGGTCTATGTGGCCATTCTCTTTTCTCATCTGTACATAAAGAAACTGGATTCCACATGAGTGCACATCTCTGCCTGGAATTTGGCTTGATCCATCCCAGACAAAACTTCTGCCATATTGGAACACAGTGCTGAGCATAGGGCTAAATTGAGATGAGTTGTCCTCACCCCAATGACACCTGTCGAACTTTCTATGTCCCATGTACTCTGATATACCACTTCCCTTATTCCCTATTAGTTCTCTGTCAGCCAGGGAGGCCACTTCTTGGCTGGCAGGCTTGACTAAGAAGTTTTGTTTCCCCAGTGTGAAAGGATCTAACAGACTGAAACCCTGCCTGGCAGCAGAACTGATTGTGGGTGCCTATGGTTAAATAGATATCTTCTGAATCTCAGATATTTATGGGGAGTCTCCTTCAAAAAAGTACCTGGCTGCACAAGTAAAAACAGTACTCCGGTTTCATTTCCCTATTCCATTCTTTTGGTTGTGAATATCCCCTCTAAGGCTACAGACTGCCATAAGGTTTCTGTAGGCTTCACTAAGGTTGTTGTACAGGCTAGCTAGTGAACCTCCCTGTGTTCTTTCTTGGGATATCAAGAGAGGTAGAAGTGTCTAAAAGCAGATTGTTTCAGGGCAGTGAAGTAGATGAGTTCTGTTGCCTATATCTCTCCAAAACACCCTGTCCCTCCACACCATTGGTATTTATTCCATGCAGCAGTCCAAGAGATAAAATTCTGATAGCCTTGGTTCCTTGGTGGCTATTTTGGAGTGTGTTGCAAAAGACTTTTGTTGCTTTGTCTGTTTGTTCTTTGTTTATTGTTGTTTTGGAAAGGGAGGCAGGTGTGTACACCAATGTCCTGTGGAAACTGCCATTCTCGAGGCACTACCACCATCAAACAATGTATTTGCAGAACAAGTAAGCATGTTTTGGCATTTCTCTGTCATGGCTGCAGCTCCTGTCTAGGGAGGTGCTGTCAGTTCTGGACATCACAGGACATAAGCAGATCCTTTGCATTCTCTTTGTCATAGGAGAGCACTGGAAGGAAGCAGGGTGCAGGTGCCCCAGTCAGGTCACCATGGGCTTAGCTTGCTGTGAACAGGAAACTCAGTCTTACAAAGTGTGGAAGTACCCTCCTTAGTAGTGGCCAGACAAGCACATCAAGGAATTCAGAGTTACTCACAGATCTCAAATGGACACACTCAGAGCATACTTTAGTAGCATCAAAACATATGCCTCCAAGAGGGTGATGAAAAGTCAGAGTTACAAGAGATAAGACAGGGTTGTCTGCAGGAGGCAGGGAGGAGGTCTTCTTCTTGGGGCCATCTTGGAAGATCTCATCAGTGTGGAGGATGTCCCCTGTAGTCTTCCCAGGTTAGTGGGAGAATGGCAGTCTGTTAGGAATAGAAAATAATTTTCCTCACTAATTCACACAGCTCCCTACTGTTTGCCCTATCTTCAGCATGGACCTGCCTTCTGACAGGTGGAAAGTCAATTCTGGGGTTATGCCCTATTTAATTGTTTGGTCCTCACCCCTATGTCATCTTCCCACCTTCCCTTGTCCCTGTGATCTAGGACACCAACATCCTGCTGCCCTGTCAGCCCTCGGTCAGCCTGGGGGACCCATTATATAATGGCTCCTTTGACAATGAAGGTTTGTTTTGCTCAGTATGCAAAATACCAACATACACAATGCCAACCTGGATGCTGGAATAGTAAGGAGATCGCTGTTCCATCAGTGAATGTGGTTGAAGGTGGATATCAGGATATCAGAGTAATGTGACTGGACATTTATAGGGTGACACACAGCCCCTGGTTCCTAAGTCCATGAATTTGGTTCTGAGGGGGAGCACCTGTGTGCAATTTAGGTGTTCTTGTGTGAGATAACTTATTTGCATGCGAGTTGTTGTGCCAAACTCTTTTGTCTCAGCATACCTGTTTCTGTTACATGGATCTGAGACCGTGGAGGAAAAGAATGAAGGCACCTTGAGAGTTCCTTTGAGGACTCCTGACATTTTGTGTGAAGTCACTGAAAAGGGTTAGTTTGTTCTCCAGACAGCATGGTGTAAAAAGTGAGAATTTCTTATACTCCCTCAGTTTCTAGGTTCCATTTTCTCATTCCACTTGAATCTCTTCAGAGACCCCTGAGTCCATTGTGTGCATGGCTTTTCAATAGATACATAAGTCAAAACATTCCAAGTTGAGGGAGACTGGCAGGCTTGGAGCAAAAAAGAGAACTTTCCTGAATGGTGCCTGGTGAGTAGTGAGGGTCCAAGGCTGTGGAATGAAGACAGATTGTGAGAGTGGTGGAGGTAATTCAAAATGATTTGTCTTGTGATGCTTAGGAGATGGTTAGTTTGCAGTTCTGTGCCCAGGCTCTGGTCAGCAAGGGGGGGGATGTAAGATGGAATGTTTATTCTTTCACTCTTTCCTTGTTTCCACATCTAGAGAACTTGGTGGCCTATTTTCTAGGATGATCATAGATATCAACTCCCCGTGGGTGTTGCCTGATGAATATTATATGGTACAGCATCCACGTGAACTCAGAGGGAGGGGTACCTCTGGCTGCAAGAGCAAGAGTTTCACTGGCCTTCCACCTTCCTCATCTAAATATCAGACTCATGGTACTATTGTCCCTTAAATCTAAATCCTCAGAAGTGCTCACAGTTGCCTACTCATTGATGTATGTCCGTCCTGGACTGACCTTCTGCCAGGTTTGATTCCAGTGCTTGATCTAGGGACTCGAATTGGGTTGTCCTCACAACTGTGTTACCTACCGAACTCCTGTTCCCTGACCTCAGTGACACCACCACCACTCTGCCCTACCAGCCCTGGTTCAGCCTTGGAGGCTGCTTCTTGGCTGGCTGTGTTGACATGGAATCAGGACTTTGTTTGGTACCAGTTTCCAGCAGACCCAAAGCAGGCCTAGCAGTTGGAGTGCTCACATCTGTGGCCAGGTTGAAGCAGATAGCTGCTGGATTTCTGAACCTGGTTTGGTGGCTGTCAGAATACCATGGCTGAATAGTTAGAGAGTGACACTCAGCTTCACGCCCCCAAGTTCTTGAGTTTGGTTTTTATGATTCTCTATTATTCTGCAGAATGTGTGAGATTTCTGAGGATTTACTAAGGGTGGAATCAGGCTTGCCAGCAAGCCCATCTGATCTCTCACAAGGAGCCATGGTGTGGCCTCCATGGATGGAGAGGTACCTACAGCTGATTGTGAAAGTGGCAGGAAGTAGATGACACAATGAGACCTGTCAATCCTTTCACCTCATTTCCCTGTAACCTCCATAACTCCTGGAATCCATTCACTGCAGAAGGCCTAGAGATGCAAAGGTAGAAAGTCTTGGCCTTAAACCTTGTTAGGTTACCATCTTTGAGCTTGTTGCCAATGTATAATTTTTGCTTTGGAAAGGTCTGTGGGAAAGCACCTATGGCCTATTGAACTTGTCATTCTATGTATACTACTGCCAATAAGGAGAATGCTTATGTGAATGATGCCAGCCTGTATCCATGCTTGTCTGTACATGCTTGTTGACTTCATACAGAAAGGCTCCCAGTGATGGCCCCACAAGTTTGAACCTATTCAAACACCTTGGTCTTTCTCTAATTATGAAGGACTTGTGACAAATGTTTTTCAAATAGTTCTTCAACCACTACTTCGTTACCCAATTTTAAATTCTGCAAATCCACTTAAGAAGTCCCCTTAATTATTAGACTATTTTGAAAATCTAGTAGCCAAGTAGGCCTCTAATCTACAACAATACCCATGGAAGTATACCCTTCTGCACATAAGGACTACACACATCCCATCAAGGATGCTAGGTATTTACAAGGCAGATCATGACGTGTTCACAACATTGCCAACTACATATGGGGACCTCTAATTTATTATCTTATACAATGGCATTACAAATCAAATTAGGCCCATAAAATCTTTGTTAAAAGATATTTTGAAAACTTCCCACTACCTTCCAATTATGATAAAATATGCTAAGCATACCCTTTTCTAATATTGACTACTGATATGTCTAGTTTCATAAGAATGCAAAAGTTCCCTCCAATGAAAACTTTAGTCACATATATATTATGTATGTTTCTGTGGGCATAAATTTTATCAATATAATGTAATTGTGTCACATATTTTCCTCTTTTAACCTAAGAGACTATATTCCATTGTTTGTCAATAAACGATAACCTCTGAATCACCTGCACCCTAGACCTCGTTACAAGTAGATACACCTCCACAGATGATACAGAAAGTTTTATTTCTGAGGGGACAATTGGGGACATTGGAGATATAGGAGTTTATTGAGTAGGAGCTGCTTGGGGTAGAGGGTGGATGGATTTTGAAAGGAGAGATATTAAGGTGGTTGAGAAACATTTTTTTATAATTCATTAAAGCTGAGCCCAGATCCAGTCCTCTGCCAGAGCCCCAAGCCCCTGCAAAAGATCTTTCTATCTCCATGGATCTTGATCCCTACCTGCTGGATCTTTGACCCCCCCCCCCCAGTGACAGGGCTCTGCTGGATGTGAGTATGGGAGCAGTTCAGGTTGAATCTCCTTCAAACTTTTCCCTGGGAAATCCTTGGATTGTGTATGCATCTAACCACCCTGTGTCCATTCCCCAGTGAGAACTCTTTTGATGCTCTGGTAAACAACCTAATCTCACCCCACCCCCTGGAACAGCATCCCCTCCCCAAACCCTGTGCTCTACCTAGAACACTGTTTCCCTGCTCTGATTGATCTCTGGAACACTGGGCATATCCAACTAACTTTTCACCTCAGGGGAAAATCCTGGAGTTGTTCTGAGCACAATAGAGCTGCCTATCAATGCAGGACTGCCCTGAGTCTACCCCAGCATGATGTCTCACCCCCAATGCTGTTACTCTGCCAGAGCTCCTGGAACATGCCAGAGAAATGACTATCCCCACAGGACAATCCTAAGTTCCTACTGGAGGGATCCTTTACCCCCATCACCAGGGCTCTGCTGGAGGAGAACCAAGCAGAATCACAGCTTGCCTGTTATTTGACACCCATCGGTGGGGCACTGCCTGAGGAGAGATCTCCTAGAGAGCTTAAACTACCCAGAGCTACAACCCCAAACATATCAAACAGAATACAAATGTGTAAGACAGAATATCAGGCTCTGAAGATCAACTAGAGGAAATAGATTCATCGACCAAATGAAATCAGAAGTCCAACGTATATGTATCACAAAACATCCAGGAAATATGGGACACAGTGAAAAGGCCAAACATAAGAATAATAGGCAAAGAAGGCGGCAAAGAAGCCCAGCTCAAAGGTTCAGAAAACATATTCACCAAAATCAATGAGGAAAACTTTCCAATTTGAAGAAGCACATGCCAATGAAATTACATTACATTAAGCAAACCAAACTCCAAATAGACTGGTCCCACCAAAAAGTACCCTCACTACATAATAAAACAACTAACACACAAAATAAGAAAGAATATTAAGGGCAGGAAAGGAAAAGGCCAGGTAACATATAAATCCAGATCTATCAAAATTATAACTGACTTCTCAATGGAAATTTTCAAGGTCAGAAGGTTCTGGATAGATGTTCTACAAATGCTAAGAGCCCATGGATGCTAGCCCAGGTAAAATACCCTGTAAAACTGTCAGTGACTATAGATGGAAATTATTCAATAACAAATACAGATTTTTACAATATATATCAACAAATCCATTGATACAGGAAGTAAGTTAACTACTCTCACAAATAAGGCAATACATAATCCCACTTTAGCAGAACCAAAGAGAAAAAGCAGGAAAATTATGCTCACTAAACCATCACCACCAACAAATCTAAAACAAACAAGAATGACAAATCAATGGCCCTTACTCTCCCTCAACAATAATGGTCTCAACTAGGCTATAAGAAGACACACGCTAACAGAATGGCACAAAGAGAGAATCCATCCTTCTGCTGCATACAAAAAGCACATCTAAGCTTCAAAGACAGACCTCACCTCAGGGTAAAGGGTTGTGACACTATCTTCCAATCGAATGGACCCAAAAAGGTATAGCTATCCTACTGTCTAACACATTAGACTTCAAACGCAAATCAATCAAAGGGATGAAAAGGGCATTTCATATTCATCACAGAAAAAGTACATCAAAATGAAGTATCAATTGTGAACAACTATGCTCCAAAAGTGAAGGCAACCACATTCATAAAATCAATACTACTAAAACTCAAGTCTCATATAACACCTCATACACTTATAGTGGGAGACATCCACACCCCACTCCTACCACTATACAGGACTACCAGACCGAAACTTAACAAGAAACAAAAGAACTTACAGAAGTTACGTCCAAATTCATATTAAAAGACATCTATACAATATTCCATCCAAACAGAAAAGAATAAAAGTTCTTCACAGCTTCACATGGAAACTTTCCTAAAACTGACCACACATTCAGGAACATAACAAGTATCAATAAGTACAAAATATAATTGAAGTAGTTCCCTGTGTCTTATCAGACCACTGAACTACGTGCAACTGAATCATTCCTGTGTCAATGAAGAAATAAAGAAAACAAAGATTTCCTAGATTTCAATTATAATAAAGACACAACATACCTGTACTGATGGCACACATTGAAACCAGTGATACAAGGATTGTTTATTGTACTATGTGTCCATATAAAGAAAATGTAGTATATTCAATTAAGTAACTAACAGCACAACTGAAAGCCTTAGGACAAAATGAAACAAACTCACCCTGGACAAGTAGAAGACAGATAATCAATTTGAGTGCTGAAATCAATAAAATTAAAACCATGAGAGTATGAGTGGTTTGGGTACTAGAATGTGACAGAAGGGTATATCATAATCGTTGCCTGGCAACCCTGGTGGAATTCTATATTCAAAAGTCATGGCTTCAAGAAGAAAGAGTACCTGATATGCTGCATTATCATTGGATAATTTACTCTCCCAAGGTAAGTATTCTGTACAGCCTCTAATGACAACATATGTGAAATTTGATTTGGCAAAAAATTGCTGTACCACAGTCATGGATGGTGGCTTGCATTTACCAGAATTTCCCAAGTCAAGAGTAGCTAATTTCAGGGAGAAGAATCAAGAAAAAAAGATAAAAGATGTTTCTTGGTGTATGTCCTCCTCCTTAAGAAGTAAAACCATGGATTAAAAAAAGTTAAAAGAGTTAAAGATATTTTTAATGGAGTAAATATAGCATTGTTAATTTACTTTGTCAAGGTTTAAATCTGCCTCTTAGACTAGAATGAGGGAAAATGTGGTGGGTGTTGATAACTAATGGGTCATCTTCCAAATTCATATGTCGGCTTATCTCAAACATGGATACACAATGTCAATACCAACTCTGAAGATTGTACTCATTGTGGCTACCATAAAACTTGTACAGGTGACAACTTAAGTCTAATACCACTGTCCATGCCAATATATCACTGCCGCAAAATGAGAAGTCTTTGGATCTGGCTCGTGGCCAAGTATCAATGAGATTTGTGCTGAAATTTCTAGACTCTCTGACAACTAAGTGTGAGGTTCTCTTGAGCTGTCTGTATGATTTTACCCTCAGGAATGAGGTAATGCAATATGTACCAGACGTGTGACCCAAAACTTCAATACCATTCTAGTAAATCAAGCTTGGAGAAACATTTTTGTTTTCATTTTCTAAACTTGTGCCTTGCCACTTTAAAGTCTTATGGTAGGAAGATGAATGGGGATTTGAAATGCACAGGATCCTGTGTGTGAATGTAAAGTGAAGACAGCATGGCTGTCTATGTAAAAATACTACCTGTACATAGAATTATTTAACTGATGAATCAATTACATTTCTCTGATTTTCTTGTAAGGGCATGAATTGAAGGCCATCTCAATTTATCTGGAAAGGGTAATGGCAAATCCATGGATTTTTAAGATCTATGGAGCCAAGGGGATTGCAGTTTCCTAAGGCATGTGTACCTCTAGAATTCTTGACCAAGGCAAAACAGAAAGCACATTTTCCCATTTCTACTGGAGCCTATGTTTACCATGGAAACAAAATAATAATGGGACAAGAGTCTATGCAATGTGCTGCAAAAAGAGCCACACGTGAAATTGCTCAATTCCTGTCTTCTTACCTGAAAACTGATTCTCCAATTCCACTGAGGTTCACTTAGTCTCCCGAGCTGTTTCCATGCTACCTTAGGACATCCAGCCATCATGTCCTGAGTTCACAATATTAACTGACTCCTCAAGACGCTCTACATGAAGTTCATGGCAAATGTTCTCAGGTCTTTTTTTTTTTTTTTTTTGAAGCCATAATGTTCTTATTTTATTTCTATTCCTTTGCAGTAAATAAAACCTCCCATTTACTTTTTCATTTTACTCCTGTTTTACAATTTTACCATTAGGACAATATAAACATGAAGTCAAATATCTGAATGTAGATTTTAACCATACTCAAACATCTAGAAACAAAATGAATGATATTGGGAATCTTAGAAACCGTATTGCTAAGAAAAAAAAATAATGTTTCATTACTCAACATTGATTCTTGATTTTATATAAATACTATTTCAAATGTTTTATTCATGTGCTTATTAGGACACCTTAATTCATAACTTGATCATTTGATTATCATGAATTGTTACCCAAACCATTAGATATGTACTAATATACACCACTGGCATAATAAATATGATATATTTGAATGTCTGTCCAACATCAGATATCCTTGGTCCTTTTTGACTTTAATGTTTTCCTATGTCTTCTTAGTAATTTTGAGATCTGAATTTTAAATAGGTACTTTGTATTTTTTTCTGTACTACATTTCACTTTTCATTTTTAAATTTCCTTCAATAGGAGATAAGATTATTAATGTAATTGCCTGATATTTTCCTGTCGTAAAGCATTTCTCTCTTTTTTTTTATTTTACACACCAATCCCAGTTCCCTCTCTCTCCCTTACATCCCCCCAAGAACCTTCTCATCTCATTCTCCCATATTTGACAAAAAGAATGAAGCCTTCTAGGAGGTGACAATAAAATCTGTCAAGTCATTTGGAGTAGGGACTAGACAGTCTTTTCTCTAGGTTAAAAGACTATTCCTCCATGGGGAATGTGCTTCCAAAGTCCTTTTGTGCACCAGGAATACATACTACTTCCACTGTCAGAAGCCTCTTAGATTGCTCAGGTCTTCCAACTAAGATCCATGTTCAGAGTGTATGAGGTGGTATAATGCCAGCTATCACTCTGTGAGCTCATTATCTCCTTCTTGTTTAGGTCAGCTGTCTCTGTGGGTTTCTGTAGCCTGGTCTTGTCCACTCTGTTTGCATCTGGATCTCAGTTAGGCTCAGTGTTTAGATGTGGGTGTCTGCTGTTTCCATCAGCTACAAGATTAGTGTCTATGTTGGTGGATTACTTAGTTATCAATCTCATTAACAGGGAAAGGCATTTATAATAGCCTATGGACTATTGCACAAACAGTTACTTGGGGTCTAATGCTAATGAAAAATGACAAACAGCTGCTTAAAGGCACTGGACAATAGACAAAACTTCTGAACTAAATCAGTTGGTGTACTTCAAGGATGTATTGACCTCAGAATGGAAACCAGGATATGTGTTACGTTGGGGTATGGGTTTCACATTTGTATCTACAGGAGAAGAAAAGCAATGGATACCGTCTAAGTTGATCAAGATCCGAGTTGAACAAGAAAAACATCTTAATGAAGAGGAATGACAAGTCATTCAACAAATTGTGTCCCACAAAATGTGTGGAGACCTCTCAAAGTTAAGGGAAGTGTTCTGTTCTTGTCTTTACAGATAAACAGAGAACACTTATCTTCAAACAACCAAGAGACAAGGAACATGTAGCTACCTACAGAAGACAGCTCTCCAGAAATAATCATTTAATGAATAGTAATCTGATTTATGGTAAAATATTTAAGTCTAGTAAACTGCTTCTATACTGAAATCTATTTCTCTTTACTATTTGGTATTCCTGTAGTCCCGATTCATGTAAACCAATGCTGGCTTTGGAGTTGCATTTGGCTTTCCTTCTCTAAATTCAAGCATGTTGTTAGGATTAAATTCACAGTTTCTGCTTTATATCAAGAAGCCAATTCATGTAAGGCAGAAGAAAACAAAATCTAGGGACTCATGTGTTTATATGCACTTTTCTCTCTGAAATCCTCATTTTCTCTTAGACATGTTAATGCTTATTTTTGCCTTTACCCTAATGCATACCTTAAAAGTTGAAAACTTTACTTTGATATTGATATTTTAGTTTTTCACAAGGAATAATAACAGTTCCTAACAGCAATCTTTGAACAATCCAGAAAGAAGATGGGGCCCCAAATAGACATTTCCATTCTACTCAGCCTGATGCGACTCAGCTACTAACTTCACCCTTTAACCAGTTTGGGACTGCTTTGCTCAAGACAACTCATGACTAGCTAGCTGTAATGGTGCATCTTATTATTTCAACCTGTCCAGAGTTTCAAATAAAAATTCCAGTCAAGCATTTTATGCCACATTATGAATACCTACATATGTCACAGCCAGTTCTGTTGAGAAATTTGGTTGCTAAACATTTTCTTCCTACAGGATCTCATGGAGAAATCATCATCTCATTTCAGCAGGATGTGATCTTAAGATAACGACACCCCCTCTCCCCACTCTTGGAATTTAGGAATAATATTCATCTTCATAGGGTTGGTTTTAGTTACTTGGGGTTGGGTATGGAATGTGATATTTTGACTCAGTTATTTCTTTTAGACAGGAATAGGATATGGACGGGAAAGGTATGGGTCAGTATGATATAGGTAGATTGGCCTACCTTCTCGGGAATTGTTTAGTAAGAGTGAGATATTAGTATTTCAGCTTACATTGTTATATATTCTTATTTGTGGTAACATATGTACTGGAAGAATTGTATATTATTTTGTCATATTGTGTGAAATGTTACCATTTATGTTTTATGCACATTATTTTCGCTATTTTCTATGTATGTATACTTTGTATTCAAAACATTTTGTATACTGATACATTTTGGGATATTTATCTTGCTGCCCTTTAAAGCTACCTCTTGTCTGGACATTTCTACTCTACCTCTACTTTAGGAATTTACATGTGCATAATTATATTGTTTAGGTGTGTATCCTCGCTTTACTCAAGGAAGTTTTAATCAGGATTTTAGCTAAGTTCATGAGTATTGCAGATTACCCTCACCCGTGTTTCCTTTACCTATGAGATTAGTCAGACATAGATGCTTAATTTCCAATCACTTCATAGACCTGCAGAACACGCCATTTAAATGTTTTAATATTAGTACTCTGTTGACATGAGACACTGTTGCTCCTGACAGCACCTTGCACTTTCCCGAATGTATGTTGGACACTGTTGTTGCTCCTTCTGGAGTTCACCATCACTTCGGCCATGGACTCTTGTGCAAGGAACTGCCCCTACCTTGACAACTGATCTGGACATGCAGTCCTATGTGCTTGTAGGAGACAAACAGAAGACTGCTGAACCTTGCCAAGTCAGGGTAAGACAGCCTTTCTTTTTCCCTGCTTTTGTTGTGGTCTGTCAGGTACTCTTGGCCTTAGCCAAAACTGTCTGTACCAACATTGCTCTGAGACCTTGGGTGACTGTCCAGGTAGCTTGCTGTTTCTGTCTTTGAGGCATCTTTTGGAAGTTGCCCATCTGCACTTCCTGTCTACCCTAGTATTGCTATTTTCCTTCTCAGGCCTTGATGAGGTTGTAGATTAAACTATCACAACTATTATTCTCTCTTGCTAGTTAGATAGATTAGGTACTAGGCTTAAGCTTTCTAGCTTAGGATAACTCTACTGTAAACTCTGTTATGTCTTCACCCTAGGACTAGATATGTAGGTCGTTTTGTTCTCGATTTTCCTTTTCTTGGAGCACACATGTTATTCACTGTTTTGTATATAGTTTTGATGGGAGATGTTATCCTGTAAACATGTTTCTCATACTTATTAATTAATAAAGCACCGTGGCCAATAGGAAACAAGATAGGTGGGGCTAGGAGACCAGGAGGAGGAAAGAGAAAGTGGTAGAGAGGGGTCAAGATGTAGAGCATGGAGGAAGGAAGATGCCCACCGCAGCTCCCAGATAAGATGAACGACACGGAAATAATTAGATAAGTAGAAATGGGTTAATAATTAAGACAGAGCTAGCCCATAAACAATAATGGTAACTGGCCAACAGGATTGAATCAAATACAGAGTCTCTGAGTGTTACTTGGGGCTCGCTCTGCTGTTGGCCCAGACTGGCAGCAGGTGGGACGGCACCTGCGGGAAGTAAAAACCTGCCATAACATAATGGTGTCAGAACTGGGATTGAGAACTTTCACTTAAAACTTAACAAAAGCTTAAAAATAGTTTTTAGAAACAAAGAAACAGAGACTAGCAAGACTTCTTGATAGCAGCATTTTCTCGGTTGGATTTGTTTTGCTGCAGACAGAGATTTGCGTGGCTCCTTTAAGGGAGGTTTCCAAAATTAGCATAAGCGGCAAAAATACTGCATTGCTTTTAAAGAGCTCTGATAACAATTCATTGGTGTGTACGAGAGCTGTAGTGAAGGTTTACACTGTGTTTTTAAAAATATGCTGGCTTGGAGGAGAAAAAGAAACAGGATACAATGGTTTAAAAAAGAAATAAGGAAGTAAAATGGATGGGTATGGTGGCGCATGCCATTAATCCCAGGACTCGGGAGACAGACACAAGCAGATCTCTGTGATTTCAAATTAAACCTGGTATGCAGTGAATTCCAGGACAGATAAAAGTTACACAGAGAAAACCTGGCTCAAAATATGTAAAAATAGAAGTAGAAGAAATAAAATAATAAAAAAGCCACATAAAGATGGGAAGCACAGAGAAATGTTGGATACTATACGTGATTCTGTTGTCTGTAAATTATTTGATTGCTGAGAAAATAACAACTACTGATAAAAGAAATGCTGCTGGATTAATTCAATTTATATATTTTAAAAATGCTTTGACTCCAAAATTTAAGCCTAAGGACAAGTTAATGGGGAAAAGGATTTCTATTTATGTTTCCATAGAAAATGAAAAGCTATGGATTCTTTCCTGACTAATGTGGTTTGATCAAGCAAGACCGCCTGAAGCAATGTCTACAGCCAAGATTTCTGCATCTACTTAGGATCCCCCATGACATTGCCCCTTACCAGCAGGTAGTAGTTTGGAAAGAACGACGCCCAAATTCCCAAATATTGTTTATAGATGTTTGTTTATATTTAAATTGGCTTGGTTATAAATGGTTAATGACCACAAGCAATCTTTTTAAAGGTAAAAATGGAATTATGGTATAGATATGAATACTTTGCTTTGGAATGGATTTTCTTTTGTTGATACGATTTAAGGTCAATTTTGTAATATGTATATTTCTCCTCTTGTTTAGGTATTGTGTTAATATAGCTCATTGGAAAATGTAATGTATAAATTAGTATAGATTATAGAGTTACTTATGATAGTTAAAACTTGGAGTTACATTAGATAGGATTTCTAGATATGCAGAGATTTATTTGAGATGAATAGGCATTCTTCAAACCTTTCAAAGACCTACAGAATATGGCATTTAAAATGGTTTAGGGTTTTTCTTGACAATGAGGCACAACTGCTCCTGGAAACACCACCTGCATCAGAAAGAAAGATGAACATCCAAAAAACACATTATGAAGTTTGCTTCTAATAGGACTAGACTAGCCATTTGGGCAAGGTACTGCTCTTCTGGATTGTTTGATTTTATTTTGTAGAAACTGGACATGCAGGAACCACAAAAAGGTGACTGCTGATGCAAGATGGACTTTGCTACAGGATTCCTGCTTCATGGAAGAGGCTGCCTGCCAGATAGTCTACAGGACACAAAGAAAAATGACTGACAAACTGCCAATACAGGTGGACAGTATAAAGTTTCCTATTTTGTTGAGGATTCTTGAGACCCAGTACAGCCTATGGGGTGAAGATGTAACATTACAGAACTTTGGGTGACTGACCAGGCAATGAGTTGTCTCTGTCACTTTTAGAGTCTATATATTATTCTTCTGTGGTCTTTCAAAGAGTTGAAGACAGATAGTTATGGTTATAGTTTTCCTTAGTTATGATTAAAGATAAGTTACATATAGGACCTTAGACTTACAAAGATAGGATAGATGATATTTTAAGTCATACAAAATGGTAATGAACTAAATATTATTAATTGTGATTCTTATTTTATAACTTGTATATTATATTTTGCTATGTTAAGGTTAAACCCCTTCTTTTACTTTAGACAGAAAAGAGGAGATGATGGGAGATGTTATTCTGTAAATATGTTTCTCATACTGGTTAATTTGTAAAGCCTGTGGCCAATAGGAAACAAGACAGGTGGGGCTAGGAGACCATAAGGAGGAAATAGGAAGGGGTTAGGAGAAGTCAAGATGTAGACCAGGGAGGAGGGAAGATGCCTACCACGGCTCCCCATATGATGCCAAGTAGAAATACTTAGATAAGTAGAAATGGGTTAATAATTAAGACAGAGTTAGACCATTAATAATGATAGTCATTGGCCAACAGGATTGTATCAAATACAGAGCCTCAAAGTGTTATTTGGGGCTGGTGTGGCTGTGGGCTCAGACCAGTGGCAGGCGGGAAAAACCTGCCCGTAACAGGGGTCAGTTTTGTAGGTCTCCAGACATTTCTCTGGAGTCAGTGTTCCCTTCGAACCTATAAAGGTTACCTCTTTTATGGAATCTATCTCGTATTATTTCTCTTGTCTATTCCTCCCCTGACTCAATCTTCTTAGTCCCATGTGCTTTCCTATTCTCCCTTTCTCTTTCCAATAGCTCTGTCTGCACTCATTCTCAGCCTAATACTAATATGATCAAGAGATCTTGTTCATTTCTCCTTCTATGAGGGACCTTGAATGAAACTCTTAGATTCCTCTTTGTATCCTAGTTTCTCAGGCAGTGTGAATTATAGTCTGGTGATACTTTGTTCTGTGTCTAAAATCCTTACATGAGGAAGTACATTCCATGTTCCTCTTTTTGTTATTGGGTTACCTCATTTAGCATAGCTACTTCAAGTTTCATCCATTTGCCTGTGAACTGGAAGACTTCAGGTTTTTTTTTTTACCATAGAGTAGTTCTCCATTGTGTAAATGTGACATATCTTTATTTATTCTTTTGATTAAAACCATCTAGATTTCTTCCAGTGTCTTGCTATTATAAATATTGCTGCTCCAAACATAGTTGAACAGATATCTTAGTTACATGGTTATAGATAATTTGGGTATATGCCTAAGAGTGGGATTGCCAAGTCCTGTCATAGACTGATTTCCATTTTCCTGAGGAATTGCCATATTCATCTCCAAAATACCTGTACATGTGTGTAGGTGTTATGACTCATGACCAATTTATTTCTTATCATCACAGGCACTACACACTCAAATGCACAGAGAGAGAGAGAGAGAGAGAGAGAGAGAGAGAGAGAGAGAGAGAGAGAGAGAGAGAGAGGGGGAGAGAGAGCAGGAAGGGAGAGAGAAAGAGAGCAACAGCGAGAGCAAGAGAGAGGAAGAAAAAGAGGATCTGACCAACCAGACATTGTATGAACCTGAGCTGTGGCTGAAGGATGGAACCCTATAAAAATTCACCTACATACCAAATTGTCTCTCCTTTTCAACCCTGGAATTACGACCATAATTATTACTGTTATATCTGTGACAGCTTGTGGGTTCTCACAGAACTAGACTCATGTCCAGTAAACACACTAAGCTTAAACACAGACACAAACAAAACCCCATTCACAAGAGAGAGAGAGAGAGTTATTAAGAATCTAGATAGTTCCCTGTGTTGATTTCAGAAACTTATTTTAATATTGCAACAGCTGAGATAATGCTTTGACAAGGCAGATTAAGACAATGAGATGGCTCTTTGACCTTTTACTCTAGAATTACTCCTTGGGTTTAAGGCTATAATAGCCAGTTGGGAAAACAGAGGAGTATGCAAACTGCATAAGTGTCCTGATTTAAAGAAAAGAAGCTTATCAGGGGAGGTGTCAGCAGTGAAACCTGGTCTGGCAGGGATGTTAACTACAGCAATCTTTTTCATTTGAATCCCACTTGTCTGGTTCATACAGCATATCGTCCGAAGTCAAGGCAAGATTTTCTTAACCAAATGACCAGTTTTGACACAATGAAAGCAAACTCCATATGGTGATTCTTCTATGCAAATCATACTTTTATAAAGTAAATTGGTACTGATTGGAGGAGACATGTCGCACTGTCATGAAAAGTCTTAGGTTATTAATCATCTTGAATGCCATATTCTGGAGGTAATTGAGCTGTTTGAAGGTCATATATCTATCACATATACCTGTTTAACCCTGAAAATTTGTCTAATTTGAATACAGGTTTGATTGTTATAGATGACTAACTAGTCACCTGTTTTTCTTAGTTATACATTATTCTTAAAGAAATTGCATAAGATCAATACCTTAAACAAGAGTAGAAACATATATCCAGTACAAAAAAAAAAAAACCCTTAAATAAGTGTCAATAAACCAAGCCCGTATCAATGTCAACTATTTGAGGCTAATATTCCTTTTTGAGTTATATTCCCCCTATATGATGACAAACATTCATAGAACCAAAATTCAGGTAAACAAAAAATACCATTCCCACCTATTGGAAATATGAATGTCCCTCATATGAGAAATTTTTAGCAATCCCCTGACATGCCTTGTGAGCCTGATAGCATGATGAATGCCTTTAAAATTACTTCCACAAATGAATATCTCAGGTAAATCCAAGTCCATCTCACCTGAAATCAGAGATAAATTATCACATTATATTTGGGAATTTGTGTCATTTATGATTTTTGTGTTTAAAAGTGTTGACTCATTTTTATATGTGTGGATCTCCTTATAGGTGTGTGTACTTAAATACGGTGCCTACAGAGTTGAGAAGAAGGCATCAGAATCCCTGGAGATCAGGTATGTCCTTACCAAGTGCTAAAGTGTTATAGCAATGTTATTATTTCTCCAGTTATGTTTTGGGCTTTTGTCCCTGGGATATTTTATTTTTAAATCTTTATTTTTCATCCACCCACTTAGTTATGCATATTCCTATTTTGTTATCACTCTTCCTGCTTTTAATTGTTAGGTCTTTTGCTAATGATCACTGAGTATTTCTGTAGTGACAGATTTCTCTAAAGCTATAATGGCTACCTCTATTATGGTACCTCTTTTCTTCTTCTACTCTATTCTTACCCTGTCTCAATGATCCTGTTGCCTCATGACAACCTTTCTGCTCCTCTCCTCCCTTTCTCTTTCTCCTACCTCACTCTCCCTTCTGTCTATGTTCCCAGTTTGCTCAGGAGGTGTTGTCACTTTCACTTTCTACACAAGACCATGTATCTCTCTCTTTTGCCCCTCCCTGTTTCCTAATTTTTATGTAGGCTGGTAATATTTTACACTATTTCTAAAATCCAATTATGAGTGAATACATACCATGTTTGTCTTATTTTCTGACTGGTTTACCTCACCAAACATGGTTTCTTCTATTTCCATTCATTTCCCTGCAAATTTCAAGATTCCATTGTGTTTTTCTGCCGAATAGTATGCCATTGTGCCATTCATCAGTTGAGGGGTATCTAGGTTGCTCCCAGGTTCTGGCTATAACAAATATTGCCGATATAAACATAGATGAACAGATGTCCTTGTTGAATTGATGTATATCATTTGGGTACATGCCTAAGAGTGAAAATACTGGATCTTAAAATAGACTAGTTCCCATTTTCCTGAGAAACTGACATACTGAACTGCCAGTTGGCTGTAAATTTTGCACTCCCACCAAAAGTTGAAGAATATGACCCTTTTTCATCACCCTTTCTAGCAATGTGGCAGAGGTAATATGTTATCTTGGAGTTTTTTTATTTGCATTTCACTATTGGCTAAGGATGATGCCATTCAAATATTTTATATTCCTCCCTTGAGAATTCTCTATTTACTTTTGTTCCCGATCTTCAATTGGATCATTTGTTGTTTTGCGAACTAGCTTCTTGATTTATGTGTATAATTTGGAATTCAGCCCTCTGTCAGAAATAGAGTTAGTGAATATCTCTTTCCATGCTCTGTTCTGTGGTTTTGTCTCCTTGAATGTCTCCTTCACCTCACAGAAGTTTCTCATTTTCTTACTTGTCAATCTCAGTGTCTGTGCTAATAGTGTTATATCCAGGAATCAGCCTCCTCTGTCAATATTCAAGGGTGCCTCCCACTTTTTCTTCTAAGAGGTTCAGTATGGATGATGGGTTTATGTTGAATCTTTGATCCATTTGGTTGATATTTGTGAAAATCTCTCATCCATTTTGTCCCATAGCATGCCATTCTTCCTTGAGGTGACAGTATAATCACAGGAGGAACAATGTGTTGCACATGGTCTAAATAAGATGAATGAAAAGTATTGCTTAATAAATCCCCATAAAATAACTAGGATCAGTATTTGCTGTTCAATATTGAGGAAGAAAAGTATTTAAAATTGCAACATTCATCTCAGAGTAATTTTTATGATGAGTCAGTATAGGATAACCCATCTTTAGCTAGCCTTTCCCATGTATTAACACAGAATAAGATTTCTCTTATCCAGTCAATACTCTCATCAGAATCGCAGGTTAACCCAGATTATAATGAATGGACGGCATAGTAAAGGCATTTTCACTTATAGGGAGATGTGTCTAATTCTCTATAATATCAGATAATAACATTGGCTGAGAATCATATGCCCAGTGAAAAATGAGAAAATTAAAGGCTGATCATGGTTAGAAATCGCATAAGTATCACATAGAAGGATTAGTGTTACCTTTTTAACTATGTGAGTAAATTTGTGCTGCATAGCTCAAAGAAGCATGGGTGGTCTTTTCTACATTCTGGATACATGGATATGCAGAATATGAATTATGCCAAACTGCTCATCAATAAATTACAAAGCATAGTGGCAACTGTTCTTCTATGCTTGCTTTCTCAGCCATAATAGTTTGTTGCATGTTTGGAGAGACAGAAATAATTATAACTCACCCAAGATTTTGTCTTAGTATGGCATGATTAATGTATATAATGTGTGCTACAGAAGGGTGCAGTTTCTTTGAAATACTGGGAGATATATTTGTTTGTGTCTTTTTGTGAGATCATACCTGATACCAGGCAACACCGTTTGGAATTTTCACTTCTTCTACCAAGTGCCCAAAAAAGAAAGGAGAAGCTGAAATATTGTGCTTAGTTTGGGTGTTTTGGTATTACATATATATGTCCTGTACAATCTTTAATGGCTGCATACATAGGAGGTAACTCTTCTAATCAAGCTATGCCCAAATCCAAATGCCATTATTCTTGAAGCTTTGAGGTTTTCTACATATGTTGAATACTTGTTGAAGTGGATGCTGCCAGTTGGGGGAATCTAAGGCATTTTCTTAAAGGAAATGTTACTTTCCAGGAGTCAAGAGTAACATATTTTGTTGCATGGAATCCCTGTGAGTTGGGAGTTTGTTACCATTGCTATCATTTTTTTGTGTCCAACATGTTTGTTATTTCCTATCTTTTGTAATTTTTTATTTCCTTTTGCGTGCTTTATTTACCAGAATTAATACTCAGCTACTTTCTCCCCATGTTTGCACCTAGACCATGGCATCAAGTTGTCCTAAACATAATAGGATATAGAAACATTTGTTTTAATTTTAAAAAGAAATTGATTAAGGCAGTGGCACTAGAATGGATTTCTTCCCATTGTGGACACATGAAAATTGGAGCAGATGAAATACGTCTAAGTATTCATCTACATAATTGACATATGATGTGATGCTTTGTGACTTTTATGTGTAGTTTATTAGAGCCATTTAGTTTCTTGTTAAAAAAAAAAGATAAAATACTTATAAGTCACATAGAGTCTTTCAGTTTGGAAAAAAAGAAAATCAATATGTAATGTGAGTTTATGAGTTCGTTGGGTAATAGAATGTGACCAGAGGGTCCATCATAATTGCTACCTGGTAACCTTGGTGGAATTATCAATTCCCATATTGTGGCCTCAAGAAGAAAGTGTACCTGAGATGATGTGTTATCAATGAATAATTTACTTTCCCAACATAATTGTCCTGTATAACCTCTAGTGAAAGCATATGTTGAATATGGCTATCCAAAGAAAAGAAGATCCAAGACCCTGGGAGACTTTCAGAAGTTAATAGCATTAACCATGTAAATTGTAGCTAATTTAAGGGTAAAGAGTCTGTGAAAAAAATCCTCTCAATTATTTCTGTTGATTAATGATCTCCTTCCTAAGATGTACATCCATAGAATAACAAAATTAAGACAAATATATACCTTTTAAAGGGTGAGTATACCATTGTTTCCTTCTTTCAGCAAGGTTTTATTCTACCTCTTAAAGTACAATGAGGGAAAATGAAAGCATCATTATGCCATTCAACTGCAGTGATGAGTATTTATTATATCTCTATGCTCCAATTTTCTTATTTCTAGGATGAAGGTAATATCATTATTGGCCTCTACCTTAATCCATTTCTATTTACTGAGATAAAAATAAGCTCTGCTTCATTTTCTTAACTTTAGAACAGCTTGACCAATGATGTAGGTGCAAATATGGGGAGAAAGTAGCTGAGAAAATATGTGTAGCTTTGCACAAAGGCACAAAGTGAAGTAAACACACACACACAAATATATAGGACACATAAATTCCAGTCATATTTAGAAACAGCTTTGCTCACAGATCTTCCATGCAACAAGAACAAATAATTTACCCAGAACTCCTGAAAAATTAAACTAAAATCATTAGGAGGAACTTTGGTTGACTATTCAGGCCGCCAGCTATTTCTATTGTTTCTAAATATTTGGAGGTGGCTTATACAGCACTTCCTGTTTATTCAAGAAATATTATGTAAATTTTAATCCGAGGATGAGATGATCTGCTCTACTAGACACCCACAAGTTTTCTCCTATTTAACATCCAGAAGATTGTGCCAAACTCAATGGATCATCGATAATTTAATCACAGAGTAGTTAAATGTGTAAATTATTAAATGTCATTGTGTATCCAGGGTTTGTGTATCCAAATAGTTGATGTTGGTCAGCTGCCTCATTAGAGATGAACTGCTATCAAATTTTTCCACAGTCTATTCTAGCCAATGGATTAACACCTTCCTGAAGGAAGCTAACAATAGATACCTCATGGTTTTTTAAAAACTGTGAGTCTTTTTTATCTTCTTAATCCATAGTTTCACTTCTGACAGATTTTCCCATGAAGCAGGAATTTGTAAAAACTGTTCCATCTTGTCATGGCAAATTTCAGATATCTTGTTAGTATGAATGGTGTTTGCTTGGTTTGTACATCATACCATCACCCGTCAAGGCTAGAGTTTCTTTCCCAAAAGAGTAGTATTTGGTGGGAAGTATCTGAAAATAATGGGGGGTGTATGTGTGCCAAGTTTAGAGTGTGGCAGTCACAGGGATCACCTCACTACTATTGCTCCACATCCTGACCTTCACTGCCCTCTACTGTGAAAAGGACAAGCAACCACATCAGAGGCTTAGGCAGCATCATAGTGGTTACGAAGATAGCATTGCTGGGGATGACATTATTGAGAATGCGGAGCTGCTCTGTCTCTGCTCTGCCTATTAAGGTACCTACACCTCTGTTGTCAGAGCCTCTGCTGGCAACATAGCAGCCCCATCATGACTGGAGTGATTTAGTTGAGTGTCTTGCCATCAACTCAACAGAGTTTATTAGACAAGATCCTCTAATCATCTAATTATTAAATTATTGAATTTTTAAAATCAGTGATGACAGTGTCCTTCATGAGTCAGTTCTGGTCCATCCTCTTGGGAACTGATGCTATAAAAAACCAACCTGTTTTTTTAAATTATTTAATCATTTAATTATTAAAATCTACTATTATGTAATTAGTAATACTTGGGTCTCCCAGTGTCCCTCAAGCTCTGGTAGCTGCTTCTGGCACCAATCATCTGCCATGTCCATCTAACTGCTGACAAACCCCTCATCAATGATCCCATCATCAATTGAGTAATGAGATAAGTAAATAATTGGATGGACCTGCACACTTAATTTCCATAGAATGGAACGAAACTCTAGTAATTATCAAGGAAGTAATACTTACATAATTAAATAATGCCACACAATTATATTTCAACGAGTACTAGCCATAATACAGTCATGAAGCACGGCATCACCATTGATTGAAATAATTAATATATAATTATAAAATAATTGAAATATGAGATAGTGTTGCATACTTAAATCCCACATCGTGGGATCAGACTGAACTCTTGTGGAGTAAAGATTTATTTAAATATTTAAAAAATAAATAATTAGGTGGCTTTGCTTATTAACTTCCACAAGGTGGAACCAAACTTGACGTATCATGGCTGATATAATGTACTATTCCAATGACTAAATAACCAAGTAATGAGATGATGCCACATTGTCAACTCTTGCAATCTGACTTCAGATATCACTTTTCCATAACATTATTGTTGGTTTAAATCATTTAATTACATAATTATATTATCTGGCATATTTTAGCCCACGATTTGGGATCAGACACCAGTAATCTTCGATTATTTAATGACCTAAATTTGTATTTAAATAAGTATAACAGCAGATGATGGGATGATCTTGCACATTTGACTCACTCAGGCTCCAAACTTCAATCATTGAATAAATAAAGATAGATTGTAATAATTAAAGGATTAAAAAAGTTAAGTAATTGGATGGTGTTTGATACTTGAATCCTACAAGATGAAGCAAAACTCATGAGATCATTGGTTATTTAAGCATAGATTTGACCAAAAAAATGAATAAATAATGAGATGTGTCATACTTCATTCCTGGGGAGATAACAATATGATATCATCATTTATTTAAATAATTTAAAAATGAAATGGCATGCCACAATTAACTCCAACAAGTTGAATCCAGACTCTCCTCTTCTTCGAGTAGATAAAGACAGATTTGAACAATGAAATAATCATATAGTTAGATGGTCTGACACCATTGACTCCCACAAGTTGGAACCAAATTTCAGTGATCAGAGATTATGTAAAAAATTTTAATAGTTAAATGAATAAATATTTGAACTTTTTTGCATCATTAATTACTGGGAGTACATGCCAGACCTGATGAAGGATGCTGTTATCACCGATTTTTAACATTCGGTAATTTAAAACAGATAATCAGATTTCCTTGCCTGATAAACTATGTTGGGCTGACATCATCGTGAGCCACTGTATCTCTACTGTGGTGCTCCATGAGCTGGGATGATGAGCCCATACCTGGGGTAACAGTAGTGCCTACAATGTCAGTAGCACTTTAAAGATGGCAGCAGCAGTGGTGTCACCAACAGGGATGAGAGAGAGTAGCTCATCCGTGTTCAAAGATATCATGAATTGCAAGGTGTCTGTGATGGTCCTGCACTTCTTGTGCCATTGCTTCTCCTTCTCATACTAGAGCACAATGAATATGAGGTTGTGGAGGAAGAGCAGGGAGGCAAAGATCTCAAGCACCATGCTTACCTTGGTGGAGTCCTTGCAATTATTCTAAGTGGGGACCATGAAATTTCCTGAAATCAATCTTCCAGCATCCCTAGCACTCAGAGTGATGCATGTGACATTCAGAGTCTGCTGTGTCCATGACTGCAACTTCCAAATCCCTAAACTTGCACCTGACAAATAACGGCAGCCAAAAAGTAATCAGTCATCATTTAAATAAATAAGTCAGTAATTGCTAACTCTCACAGTAAGTCAATAGGTAATGTGGCATTTAATTAGCAGAGAAGAATGGGCAGTCTCAGGTCATGAAGATGACATCATCTTTGATTTAAACAATCAAAACGTGATGATATCATTCACCATGACCAAGTAGGCTTCATTACTGGGTTTCAGGGATAGTTCAACATATGAAAATCTATCAATGTGATCCACCATATAAACAAACTAAAAGAGAAAATCTATATGGTCATCTCACTAGATACTGAAAAATACTTTGACACAATTCAACACCATTTATGGTAAAGGTCTTAGAGAGATTAGGGATAACTGGAACATATCTATTAATAAAAGCAATATACAGTAAACCAACAGCCAACATCAAACTGAATGGATAGACATTCAAGGTGATTTCTCTAAAATCTGGAACAAGACAAGGCTGTGCTCTGTCTCTCCATATCTCTTTAATATTGTACTTGAAGTTATAGCTAACGGAATAATACAACAAAAGTAGATAAAGTGCATAAAAATTAGAAAGAAGTCAAACTGTCACTATTTGTACATGATAAGATTGTTTTCATTACCCACCCAAAAAAAACTCTACCAGGGAACACCTACTGCTCAGAAATACATTCAGCAAACTTCCAGGATACAACATAAACTAAAAAATTAAAACAAAAAAAACAAAGAAACAAACAAAAAACCAGTAGCCCTACTATATACACATGACAAAGGAGCTAAGAAAGAAATCACAGAAACATTACCCTTTAAAATATCCACGAACAACACAAAGAACCTCAACATAAATCCAGCCACACTGATCCCCTTAAAAAAAGTTAGTGGGAGGCACCCTAAAACAAATAGGTACAGGAGATTTCTTCCTGAACATACTGCAGTAGCACAAACACTAAGATTGACAATTAATAAATGGGAACTCCTCATACTGAGAAGCTTCTCTAAGGCCAAGGACGCAGATGACAAGACAAAATGGCAGCTCCCAGACTGGGAAACGATATTCACCAGTCCTATATCTGACAAAGACCTGATCTCCCAAATAACCAAAGTACTCAAGAAACTAGTAAACAAAACACCAAATAACACTATTAAAAAAGGGGGTACAGAACTGAGGGCAAAATTCTCAGGAGAATTCAAAAACGCTGAAAGACACTTAGGAAAGATTTCAACATCTGTAAATACCAGAGAAATGCAAATCAAAATCCCTCTTAGATATGGTCTTTCTCTTATCTGAATGGCAACTTATGCTGGAGAGGATGTGGAGAAAGGGAACATTCCTACACTGCTGATGGGAGTGCAAACTTGTACAGCCATTTTGGAAATCAGTATTGCAATTCCTCAGTAATATGGGAATCAACCTACCACAGTCCCCAGATATCCCTCTCTTAGTCATGTATCCAAATGATCCACATCCATGCAACAAAGACATGCTCACCTATGTTCAAAGCAGCATTATTTTTAATTCCAAGAACCTGGAAGCAACCTAGATGCCCGTCAACTGAAGATTGGAGAAAGAAGATTGGCACATTCACATAATGGAAAACTTCTCTGCAAGGGGGGGGGCGTGGAATTTTGAAATTCTACTGAAAATGGATGGAACTTGAAGAATCTATCTAGAATGAGGTAACCCAGTCACAAAAAGAGGAACATGGTATGTACTCACTCATATATGAATTTTAGACTTAGAGCAAAGTACCACACGTATATTTCAAACCACCAGAGACTCTAGGATACAAGGAAGATTCTAAATGATTCATAAAAGGTCCAACACAGAAGGGGAAAGGGGCATGATATATTGAGCATATTGGTAGTGAGATGGAGTGATTAGAGTAGGTGGTAGGAGAAAGACAAGAGGGGGAGAGAAAAGCCCATTGGAAAAAGAAGATTGACTCAGGGGAGGAATAAGAGAGAGAAAGAGGGAGAGGGAGAGAGAGAGGGGGGTAAGAGAGAGAGAGAGAGAGAGAGAGAGAGAGAGAGAGAGCATAAAAGAAGGAGCTATATAGGTTTGAAGAGAAAACTGACTCTAGAGAAATGTCCAGAGACCTACACGACTGATCCCAACTAACAATTTGAGCAAGAGTGGAAAGGCTACCATAAATTCCAATCCCTGATAATGAGTTTGATGATTAACTTATACACAGCCACAGAGCCATAATCTAGTAGCTAATGGAAGCAGAGGCACACACCCACAGCTAAACACTGAGAAAAACTGGAATACTTATGTATAGACGGATGACCTGACCAGGCTACAGAAATCCACAGCGACAGCTGACCTGAACAAGGAGAGACAAATGGGACCTCAGATTGATAGCTGTGAACCCAGAATTGGGCCAACTCAGACCCCATGAATATGTGTCTCATTTAGAAGGCCTGTGCAATCTAAGACATCTCTGACAGTGGAAGTAGGATGTATCCCTGTTTTGCACATGGACATTGGGAGCACATTTCCAATTGAGGGTTACTTCATTAACCTAGAGGCAGGAGGAAGGGCCAAGTTCCTACTCAAAATGATTTTAAAGATTTAGTTGAGTCCTCCTGGAGGCATCACACTACATATAGGGTGGGGGTGAAATGGGAGGGGAGAGTGGACGGGGATGCATGGGACAGGGGGAGAGAGGGAGGGACATAGGGAGGAAGTTGGAACAGTGATCCATATGTAAAATAAAAAAAGAAAATACTGGAAAGGGTTAAGTGACAAACAACTCACAATTACTTTTCATGCTCAGAGCATTTCTCTGATAAAAAGATAATGTTTAATAAATCTCTGAGCAATGTGAATGATGGAGGTGAATAACCCTATTTGAGTTAAAAATAAAATTTTGTTTAAAATAAAAAAAGCAATTAAACAAATCATGTGTAGATATTACACAAAAAACTCAGCAAGATGGAGCTTAACTGGACTCTTCATGGAATAGAGAATAATTTATTTAAATAATTATACAAATGTTTAGATAATTTTGCATACTAACCCCTATAATCAAATTAAATAATTATGAAATAAGATGATCTGGCATACTTGATCCCACAAGTTGGCCCCAAATGTCAAGTATTGTGGATGACATAATCATTGTTTTGTAAAACTAAATAATAAACAACCACTTCCCCAAGGTGGCTCCAAACCAGACTTTTGAACGATTTTGTTATCATTGATTTAAATAATTTACTTACATCATGAAATACTTAGATGGTCTTGTATACTTGACTCCCACAATGTGGTGCAAAAATCCACTGATCACCAATTATCTAATGTCCTCTTTTAATAATTAAATAATTACATAATCAGTGGGTGAGACTGTCTTCTGTTCTTGAGACACATAAGTTGTCTCTTAATTGGCTACCACAAGATTGTCCCAAACTAAACCGATGATGGATTAATCACAGATTTGAGTAGTAACATGTGTAAATGATTAATGGTCATTGTGTATCCAGGGTTTAAGAGGATATCAGAGAGTTGATGTTGAGCAGCTGCCTCATTAGAGCTAAATTGATATCCAATTATTTCTCAGTATAGTCCAACAAATAGATTAACACATTCCTGACAGAAGATAACAATAGAATGCTCACCCTTTGTTGAATATTTGTGAGTATTTTTACCTTCTTAATCCATAGTTTTACTTTTTAGGGAAGATGACATTCATCAGCAAAAATCTTTGGACTGATTCTCCACAGAATCCTCATATTAAGTAATCTTGAACTGGGTAACATTAATAGCTGTAGGCCTACTTCCAGGGTTTGGCTATGACTTGATTAGGAGAATCAATTTCCACAAATGCTGTCATTAAAAGTTTTATGAGATACATATCGTTGAAGACTAAAATATTCAATCTAAGTTGCTCTCTGGTTCTTGGCCCATGATACCAGAATATAGAATTCCAGCATGTTTACCAGTAAACATTCATGATCCAAGATTCTGTCACATTCCTGTACACCTCCCACTTGCTAAAAAACACACCCACAAATTGACTAAGCTTATACCCTCATTGATTTTCTCCTGAAATGCAACACTCTTTAGTAATTTATACATATTTTCAAGTCTATCAAACAACTACATGCCTATAGTGATATACACAGGGAAATGAAAGCATCATTATGCCATTAAACTATATTCATGATTATCTAACCATTTATCCTGAGTTCCAATTTTCTTATTTCTAGACTGAAGACAATAACATCAGTGACCATGAACTTAATACTTTTCTATTTATTTAAATGAAAATAAGCTTCTCTTCATTCTCTTAACTTTAGAACAGCTTGACCACATGGTATAGGTGCAAATATGGGCAAAATTGAGTGAGTGAATAATTGTAGAAATTCTCAAAAGCAAAAAGGAATTAAATTCACAAACGCAAACACATTGGCCACAAAAAATATCAGGCATGCTAAGAAACAGCCATGCTCACAGAGCTTACATAAAACAAGGACAAATAGCTTACTCTTGACTCCTGAAAAGTTAGTTTAAAAATTCAGGATGGCCTCCTAAAGATGCCTTTGCCCACAGACTTCAGAAAATATTCTAAAGAATAAATCATTCATAGTCCCAATACCTGGAATGGGTATTTTTTTTTTGATTTGATGAGCTTGTCATCATTTATAAAGAATATAACATAAAAAGGAATTTCAGCCACAAATATTTTACATTGATATGGGCTTTGGTATATTAATACAAATGAAAAGTTATTTTAGTTGTGATAGATATATATTTTTATTCTTGGTTTAGTTATTGCACTTACACAGCATATTGAAAAGTGAACATATAATTAAGAAATGCAGGTTACTAGTTACTCATCTATAGTTATTAAATGTGTAGTCACATTAGGTATGTATTCAAATTTAAACGGATATATGTGGATAGATTGATGATTGTCAAACAATTTGAAGACCTATAGAATATGGCATTTAAGATGTTCAATAATCTGAGTCTTCTCATGACTGTGAGACATGTCTGCTACAGGCAGCACAAGTTAATTCATAAGATTATGACGGGAAAATAAGTACCTCCATATGGAGTTTGCTCTCATTGTGTGAAAACTACTCGTTTGTGCAAGACACTTTGCTGATGGTATCATTTAATGATTAAAATTGATCATTAAATAATATGTGATCACACTAGTTTGGAGTCAAGTTAACTAGTCCATCTAATCATCTGATTATTTCATTGTTCAAATATATCTTTATCTACTTGAGGAAAAGTGGAGTGTGTCTCTACTTTGTTGGAGTTAAATGTGCCATGGCCTTTCATTATTTAGTTATTTATGATATTTTGGTACCTCATCTGGGTTGAATTATAAGAAATTATCTCATTATTAATTATTTTTTAGTTAAAACCTCTGATGAAATAATAAATGATCTCTTGAGTTTTGCCCAATTTTCTAGGAGTCAAGTATAAAACCACATCCAATTATTTAATTTTAATCATTAAATATTAAAATATATTATTATTTAAGAAGTGATCACTGGAGTTGTAGCCACATTTTGGTTGAGGATATGGCATCATCTCATTACATGATTATTTTTCATTTAATTCATCATTATATCAGGCATGATACCTCGACTTTGGTGCCACCTTGTGGGACGTAATGTGCAAGGCCCCCTATTTATTTATTTATTTATTTATTTATTTAGTTAGTTAGTTAGTTTTTAAATCAATGACTATTTAGGAAGAGTTCAGCCTGGTTTCAGCACGATGAAGAATAAAGCATCTAATTATTCAATTATTAAATACATAAAATTAATCTTTTAAATAAATGATGTCATCCTTCATGACCAGAGTGTGTCCAGTACTCCCTGTTAGTTAATTGTGTGACATTATTTAGTTATCTGAGTATTAATTCATTGACAGTCACTGAAGTTTACTGACATCTTATGCGAGTTAAGTATGCAAGATCATCCTATTATTTACTCATTGATTACTTAAATGATGATGGTGTCATCAATTAGGGGTTTGACTGCTGTGCAATGATGACATCAGATGCCTGTTGTCAGAAGCACAGCTTAGTGGAGAAAAATGTGACAAATCTGTGTAATGTTTCTCACTGCATTGAAATCGGATTCTTATTTGGTAGGAAAGAAGTAAGATGACGGAGAGAGATGATGCAGAGGCCTTACTCCCCTTTTTTGTAGTTTCCATTCCTGTGTTGTGGTGATCTGTCAAGTGAAGAATAGTGAATTTAGGAATTTCTGGGGTTATATAGAAAAAATATTCCTCAAAATAAGGAAACCCAACAGAATGCTGCACAGTGAAATGGTGGGCATCTGTGTGGTAGAGGCAGGTAGACATCTGTAGGGAATGTCAGATTCATGACATTTATTTGTGGACAATAAAGACAAAAACACTTTCTTCTACAAAACAAATTATATGTGGCAAAGCCTGGTACAGTTGCAGAACTGGCATTTGTTTATTGCCTGTCACCTCCTTGGATTTAGGAGTTTAATCAGAAATTAGACTTTATTGTCTTCTTAACAGCAAGGTTATTTGTGATAACAAGCACCTAAGCCTTTGATGAATACTGAATTTACTTTAGACAATAAAAACTTTGTAGAGATGAGAAAGAGAAGATGATAGTGAAAGTGAAGAAGGAGCTGTAATAAAGAAAGGAAGGAAGGAAGGAAGAAAGGAAGGAAGAGGGAATAAGGAGAGGAGTGAGGGAGAGAGGGATGGGTCTTAGGGAGATGATACTGAATTTAGTACCAAACAGCTGCATACACTATTCTCTTTCTATTCTAGGTGTCAGTGGGAGGATGTGATTGTCATTGGCAGTTCTTGCCAGTAGATGGTCATACAATATTGATAAAAACAGAAAATATGGGCAGATTTGTGGAATTCTGCCCATAATTGTGCCATAAAACCTTCAGTAAAAATTGTGTAATTTCATAAAGTGAAGAGTTTTCAAGAGATTTGGAGTATTTCAATATATATATTTTATACATGTATCTTTAAATTGCCAAAATATGTCAAAGTAGTGCAATGTACAATTAAAAAGTGTTTGAATCCTCATTGAAAAAAATGTCCAAATTCTATTTATTTGCCAGATTTCATGCGTTTTGATAGGAAAAAATATAATATTTAACACTCTATACTAAGACAATGATAGGTATATCAAATCTTTTTCAATAAAACATGATCAAAAACTGTAATTATTGCACTTTTAAACTTCTTTGCCTGAGAAAAGGAATACATTTATATTTTATAAATCATTACTCATTTACTTGGTGAACAGAGAAGCTTCATATAAAATTCCCTTTTCTTATTTTTTAGGTAATTAACACTTAACTCATATTTATAAATTATTAACAGTTTAAAATAAGTTAATTGTATTTTACAAGACTGGGATTTTTCATTCCATCCCTGTTATGGATTATACTTAAATAGTAACAATTTTTAATTAAAATTCTGGCTCCAATTTTGAAACAAACAGTATTATCACCTGTAAGTTAAATACAGGGTATTTGCACATTGTAAAGAGGGGGACCTGACTAAAATAGTAGGGCAAAGAAAAAAGAAATAGAAATGGGAAATATTTTTTACACTCGGATGGCTCACATTATTTGCAAGGGTCCCAGACAATATTGGGATATAGATTCCATCTAATTAGCCACATTTGGATTAATTAACAAAGGGATATTGAAGCCATTCTGCAATGTGGGTTAGTTTAGAGGCCTTAAGCCAGGGCGCCTGGTTTTAGGGTTGGAGATTCTCCACGAAAAAACTAAAAGGAGAACCTGGAGGTCCAGACAATGATGTATTTCCCACAGGTGAGGCAGAGGCAATGATGCATTTCCCACAGGTGAGGTAGAGGCCCAACCTGAAGTCCATGGCTCCCACAGACTTATGGAGGACTGAGTGAAGAAGGCACACACTAAAGAGCGGGTTTGTACCTGTACAGTTCAGGGTACAGGGCTATAATCTCAAAATGATAGATGCTCCTGTTACCAAGATTTTCAAATGAAGTCAGAAGGTAAAACCTGATAAAATGAAGACTCTCTGAAAGGAAATAATCAGAGATGGCAGCCTCCACATCCAAGAGTACCAGATACACAGGCAAACATTTACGCTTACTAAGCAGGGTCACTCACCAATGCTGCTGACAGATGTACCGATAGTGCTGTTTAATTTTAGTGCACGACTGCTGAGGCCATGGCCTTGGGGAGTTTTATTCCCTCAGACAACAGCTCTGCTGCTGCCAAGCCTAAAGACAGTTCTAACTACATCTCCATCATTCTAATAATACTCAAGATTCTAAGTCTACGGTGAAAACCTGTGTGCTCAGAGAATTAGAGTACAATCTGGCTAACTTTCTCTGTTTGGTTTCATCTTGGAAGCTTCTCTCCTTCCACACTGCCCCAACTAAAACAAAACCATACTAAGCTCTTTCTCTCTGCTACTTCCTCTCAAACAGTTGTTAATCATGATTCTCTTAGCCAATGGTTATTTTATTTAAGTAATACAAAATCAACAAATCTTTACATAGTTAACAAATGGAGTATGGAAAAATGTAACAACTCTTTGCCTAGTTAAATAAATATTCCACAAAGTTTCCCCATTTTTTTCTAAATAAAAATTTAACTTAACCTACATACAATAAGTACATTTATCATGTGTGAATTATATCTACAGTATCCAATCATTTATATTTCGCAAATGTAGAGAGAAATAACTCTATTATCTATCTTACATTGATGACCCCAAGGTTCTGTTCCTAATTTACCTTCTGTCATAACTAAGGAAAACTGTACCTATAACTATCTACTCTTCAACTCCATCAAAGACTCCATAAAAATATAATATTTCCTGAGTAAACAGGATGTGCAGTGTAAGCCACCTCCAAACATTAGAAATGGCAGAGATAGATGCCTGCCTGAAGAGTTAACCTAAGTTTATCTGCAAAGTTTGGGGCATCCACTTTTGGCCTGTGGCAGATTTTACTGTAACACAGGGATTTTGAAGAACAGTTTCATCTTGTATTGACATAGTTCAGCAATCTTTGTCCTTTGCAACCTGCTTGTCAGGTCTGTACAGCATATTGTCAGCCGTCAAGGAAGATATTATTGCCCAAATGACTAGTTTTTTGGCACAATGAAAGTGAATTCCATATGGAGGTTCTTCAATGCCTATCATCTATTTATAAAGTAAATTTGTGCTGATTTGAGCAGACAAGTCTCACTGTCATGAAAAGGATTAGGTTATTAAACACCTTAAATGCCATATTTTGGAGATCTTTGAAGTGTATGTAGGCCATCTATTTATCTCAATATATATGTTTAACATTGAAAATATGCCTAATATGACTATGTCCAATTATAATAGATGACTAACTGCTAACCTGCATTTTAAAAAAATACATTACTTTTAAATAAGCTGCATAAGTGCAATAACTTAAACAAGAGTAGATACATAATCCAGTAAAAGAAAAATAAACAACTTAACTTTTGTGTCACTACACCATAGCCCATACCATTTTAAAATATTTAAATTTAATGTTCCCTTTTAACTTATATTCCCCCTAAATGATGACAAACTTCCATAACATCAAATAACTAAAAAACACCCATCCCACAACTTGCAAATATGTATGTTTTATACTCTATACTTCTTCCTTTTGTCTGTAGGCAGAGGTATCTTTGGATTATTCACTCACCTATTTGCCCCATATTTGCACCTACACCATTTGTTCCAGGTGTTTTAAAGTTAAGAGAATGAAGAAAAGCTTAATTTCACTTCAGTAAATAGAAATGGATTAAGGTAGATGCCAGTAATAGTATTGTTTTTATCCTGGAAATAAGAAAATTGGAGCATAGGAAACATGAGTAACTACTCATCAATGCAGTTGAATGGCAAAATGATGCTTTCATTTTCATGTGTATATCACTATAGGCAGGTAGTTGTTTGATAGACTTGAAATAATTATAACTTAGAAAAGACCCTTACATTTTCAGGAGAAAATCAGTGTGACTATAAAATTAGTTCATTAGTGGGTATGCTCTTTAGCAAATGGGATGTGTACTAGATTATCACAGAATGTTGAATCATAAATGCTGCCTGGCAAAGTTTGCTGGAATTCTATATTTGGTATGATGGCCAAAAACCCGAGAACAAGTTAGATTGGATATTTTAGTCCCAAGAGAAGTATCTCATAAAACTATTAATGACAGCATTTGTGGAAATTGATTCACCTCAACAAGTCATACACAAATCCCCGGAAGTCGCCCTACAGCTATTAATATTACACATCTCAAGATTGCCTAATATCAGGGATTATAATATTTGGAGAAAAAGTTCAAAGACATTTGTAGATGAATGTCATCTTCCCTAAGAAATAAAACTTTGGATTAAGAATATAAAAAGACTCACAATTATTCAGCAAGAGGTGAATTTTCCATTGTTAGCTTCCTTCAGGAGTTTGCTAATCTATTTGTTAGACTAGACTGAGGGATAATTGGATAGCAATTTACCTCTAATGAAGTACCTGCCCAACTTTAATTATCTGATATCCTCTTAAACACTGGCTACACAATGACATTTAATCATTTGCATATATTACTACTCAAATTTGTGATTTATGACCATCCATGTTGTTTGGCACAATCTTGTGGGAGTCAAGTAAGAGACAACTTGTGGGTATCTAATATGGTTGACCATCTCATCCACTGATTATTAGTTATTTAATTATTAAAATAGAACATTAGATAATCAATGATAAGTAGATTTTGCACAATATTGTGGGAGTCATGTATGAAAAACCCTCTAATTATTTAATTATGTAATTAAATTATTTAAATAAATGATGACAACATTGTTCATGAGCCTGGTTTGGAGCGACCATGGGGAAGTTGATGATGTGATACCAACTCATTGTATAGTTTAATAAAACAATGATTGTATCATCCACAATACCTGAAGTTTTGTCCCACCTGGTGGAATCAAATATGCCAGATCAACTAATTTTATAATTAAATTATTTAAATTGATGATAGGGGTTAGTATGTAAGATCATCTAAATATATGAATAATTGTTTAAATAAATGATCCTCTTTTTCATGAAGAGTCCAGTCAAGCTCGATCTTGGGGAGTTAAGTATGCATTATCATCACAGAGACAACAGACTCTCTCTCTCTCTCTCTCTCTCTCTCTCTCTCTCGTCCCTCCCTCTCACTTTCTCTCTTACTCATGGGAGGGAATATTCTTTAAAGGGGAGGTCAAGTCTAGAAATGGCCAGAGTTACACCTAGACGAAGCATCACAATATGACCAAGACAAGTGAGGATTGTGGCAATCTCAAGGGGCACCTTGCAGCTCTTCATCCACATCCCAGCCTTCACTGACCTCTACTATAAGAAGGACAAGCAGTAGCATCAGAGGCACAAGCAGCACTGTAGTCTTTGCCAAGACAGCATTGCTGGGAATGACATCACAGAGAGTGAGGAGATGCTTTCTCTTGGCTCTGCAGGTGAAGACACCTCCAACACTGCTGTCACAGCCCCTGTTGGTGTGTGACACCAGCCACCACAATAGCCTCCTCATGAAAGCAGTGTCCTGGTGGAGTGTCATGACACGTTCCTGACAGATTTCATTAGACAATATCTTCTGATCATCTAATTATTAAAATATTGAATTTTTAAAATCGTTGATTGCTATGTCCTTCATGGCTTGCCCCGACCCGCGGTGCCTAGTTATTTGGGAGAGAAAGAAGAAAGGGGACCAAGAAGTGCATTTGTCAAGGTCTAACTTTACTGGTGAAAAAAGGAGTTTCTAAAGCAAAGCGGAGAGGAAATGAGGAGGTGTAGCAGGCAGGGAGGAAATGAGGAGGGGTAACTTCTACTAACTCCGGGGTCTTGGTAATTATCCCAGACAATAAACATCAGACCATAAAAAGTCTTCTTATCTTGGTTTTTGGTTCCAGGCCCATCTCAGTTCAGGGCTCTCGGTTTATTTCAGTACCTGGGTTGAGTGGAAGAGACCACCTATCGAGCAGGTTCCTCTATATCGAGATAAGGCTCAATTAGATTTTTAAGGTGTAAGCAATTCTGCAAGAGGAATGTAACTCAAGGTCGGCTCCCAATATCTTCCCATATTTTATTATACTTTATGAAAAGTCTTTCTTAAGCTATGCGTTGAGCTCCCAGAATCTGGACCCTGGGGATGGGCTTGTCACTATGTGATGAATGGGTAGGACCTCTGTCTTAGGCTACATAGGGTGCAACTGCCCTCTGCACTCAAGGACATGGTCAAAAATTCGACAAGAAACTTGGGCAAGAAGAGTGGGCTCCTGAGAGACGGACGTATGATACTCCCGTCATTGAGGCACCTCCAGAAAACGAATTAAAAATTGTCATTTATAACATGCACAAAATTATCTGGAAATGTAGATAGTCCCTTAGTCTAGAGACAAGGGGGAGTGCCTGGGCCAAAACTCAAATGACTGGACAGATTTTGATGATCCTTTCTGGAAGAGCTCAGCCTCCCTGAGGAATGTATGGAGGTCAGAAAGGGGAGGTAGCAGGGATGAATGAAAATATGAGAGGAAGAGGGATCAGGATGTAAAATAATATTTAGTATGCTTCAAAAACAGAAGAAAAGCATTTTAGTGGCAAAATTTACAATAACTCCACATGGAACTGATGCCTAAACATTAGATGTGAAGGACAGAACTTCACCTACAGACAGTCACAAAAACTGCAAACCAAATCAGAATAAATGAAATTTTAATGTCATTGATAGCTATACATAGACACCACATTTTAGCATGTTGTAACCTAAATATTTTGAAAATTTAAAGATATTTCAATTGGGGAAGTATAATCTGACTGAAATAAAAGATGTGAAGGCACCTTTAAACAGCAACAAAACATATGTAAGATACATACACACAACACAGGGAAATACATTAAAATGTTGAAGAAAAAAATTCAATCCCTAACCCTGACATGTATTTGACAAGTGTCATCATTTCTCTATAATATCGGTTTAAAATTGGGAAGTTGATTCCTATAATCATGATCCAGCCATCTCAGCTACCACAGAAACTAAGACAGTAAAGTAGGCTACCTTCTAGGCAGGAGTTCCACATGAACAATGGGATCAACACAAAAACAAAAACAAAATTTAAAATTCAGGAAAGCACTTTGAATGTCACTCAGGCAAAGAGTTGAATCCTGACATGCACCCTCTACAAATAATTTACTTTTAAGATGAACAGATAAATAATAGAAAATTGTTGCCCCACTTTACAGCTTAGCCTCCAATCTTTAAATTCAGTGAAGCCTACTAAGTTATCTTGGGTATGGATAGGGTGTTTATCACATTACAATGTTGTTCTCTTCCTTCAATGTTAGCATAAACCTGAAATGTGGTCATGCATGGGGGCCATGGCCGATTCCATGGCAGTGAGTTAAAAACATGCCAGGAAACCAGAGCATGAGTGTCAAGTTTTATTAAAAAGGGGAAAGAAAGGGAATCACAGAGGAAAAAGAGATAGGGAGAAAAAGAGTCACAGAGAGGTGACAGGACAAAAGAGGGAGAATAGAGCACAAAGAGATGAGAAAGAAGAAAGCAGAAATGGCAACAAGAGAACCAAGAGCCTGAAAGACAGAAGAGCAAGAGATTGTAAGTGGGCTAGGTTTGTCTTTAAAGGGGTCTTTTGCACCTGTGTGCAAACTACAATTCATGTAACCCTGGACTCCCCAGAGAAAATTCTTCAGTGCATTCTCCCATGTGAATGAGTCAGACTACCATATGCCTGAGTCTTACAGGTTGATGAGAGGCTAACAAGCTATTGCATCTAGAATAGAAAATTAGCCATTGCAATTTCCAAAGTGTAATGACCCCAAGTCAAACACCAAAGTCCTGCAAAATAGGTATGAACTTAATTTCTAAACTGCCACCAGCAGCTGCTGTGTCATGAGTTTATTTAGTCAGCTTGGTTTCCTTTTACTAACAGTGAGAGAGATGCAAGCTGAAACCAATCATCTGACTCAGCAGCTCCCTGCTACGTTATGTAGCATTTTGATGAAGTGCTTCCAAGCAGTGGTTGGGTATGTGTTCCAGAGAGTACTGCTGGAAAGGAGTTGGAGGCATTTAGCCACCTCCAAAGGTGTATGCTTTTTAGAGCAGGAGAGATTGAGTGTCTAGTTGAAAGAAGTGAGAAAATCAATTCAAAACAAGAGCATAAAGAAAACTTCTCTCAGATCTAGAGGGCTGGACTACTTGATTGGGGTGAAATGTTATGTCAAAGAATCCATGGAACCACAGGAATTCTTTATGGGTTCTGCAGTGTTGGCAGGAGCAAAAGAGCAAAGCCTCCCTTTTCAATGAAAAGTCCTGGTAAGTGGAAAGGAAAATGGAAACCCAGGGTTTCAGATGCAATGCTTCAATGATACTGAAATAATGAATCCATATTCAATCTGAGCATAGCGGTCCTGGGTGGCCCCAGAGAATAGGAAACAAGGGATCAGATGGTGGATCTAAAAGAGGATGCTTTTGCATCTGCTCCACCCCCAGGTCGTGCCTCTAATGGGAAATTTTTAAGGGCAGAGTCTGAATACAGTTGAATTCAGGAGGGCTTGTTTTAGTTGTCCTGAGGTTGAGAAATGGAATAGTGCTACCTGAAACTCACTGTTATGACTGAAGCTGCACTCAACCCTCCTTCTGCACCTACCCAAGTAACAGAAAAATGAGATTTCCAGACTGGCAGCTAAGGGAAAACTTCTCCAACCACACCTCTTGCTGATTCCCCCAATACCTGACGCCCCCACCCTAAATTTTTCTTTACAACAGGATGAAGCCAGACTCAGACCAATGCCCCCACACCCAGGGACTCAGGGTTGTTTAGGAGGAAGCCCGGCTAGTTTCTATGTGTATACAATTGGTAGGATTATTTGATGGCCCTATTCCAAATCCCACTCTCAAGTGGCTGTTTATCTTCAGCTCACCTCGTCCTGTCACTTAGACTGTAAGAACCAATCAGAGCATTTCCTCGACCGGCCATTTAAAAGCGATGCTTCTTGTGAATACAGGATTTGTGCTCAGATCATCTCACAGAGAAGTCTTATAAAAAGTTATTTCTCATGCAGTACCTATGGTTCTTGTATATGAAGAGAAGCTGGAGAACCCTGAGGTGGACCCTCCCTCATTCCCACTCTCCCTGTCACTATCTCAATATCCCTCCCTCTATCTCTCACTCCCTTTCCATCTCTCTCACTCTCTCACTTCTCTCTCCCATGTTGAAGATCAAATCAGAAGGACAGGAACTGCATCCTCCTTAGCTGGAACCCCTCTGCAGGTTATAATTACCATCTGTGTAAGTTGTTCCCAAATAAAATACTCACTTATCATTTTTCTCATGTCTAGTGAAATTATTAACACCCCATCTCCACATGACTCGATTTTATTTATTAATTCTAAAGTCAAGTATGATGTCTAACATGTTCACAATATTGTTTACATGATTTGAGTTTCTCTTCCATGATTTCTTCCATATACCTGATATCAAGATGATTAAAAAAAGGATTTCAAGTACACATAGCAATAGAAGTATGGAAGAACAAAATTATGAAAGGTTCATTGCAATGACCTACGTCAGTTTTCTGAGAACATACTGTAGTTCTCCTACAGGAATTCTCAAGGGAATATCCTTCTTGTGAAAAACAATGAATGGTCAAAAACTCACATACTGACATCACATAATAAATCAAATCTCTAAACAGATTTTCATATGTGAGTATTTTATCTTATGAGCAATCATTTCTGTAACCCATGTGTTGAGGGTCTTAAAGTCTTTAAAGTTTTTGTACAACATGAAATTCTTTATGTAAAAGAAAGCAAGCATGAAGGGCTTGGGCTTAGATAAAACAATCTATCTGAATGAGGTTTTTATTTAAATAAAGACAAGTGTTATGATGAAACAGGGTTCCCTTATGAGGGATTCCTAGGACTTTTGTCCACATTAGTTTGCATGTGAGAACAAAACAGCAACATTGAAATGCTTGAACTGATTGTTCACACTTTTCAGATATTTTTCTTTCCAGAATCCTATATAACTCAATATGTGTTGGCTGAAGATCATACCACATGCTTTTTAGTAAGATTCCTTTCCATAAAAATTTTCGTAGGCCCACAAATATTATTGTGATAAGCAAAGTACACAACTTTACCACAATGCTTACATATATAGAGTTTTGATGCAGTACGCTTCAGTGTCTTTTAAGTATGCATTCTTTTATGACTTAATAGAGTACTCAGATATGCAAAGGCTTTACCACTTTGAAGGCATTCATAAAGACTCTCTCCAGTATGTGTTCTTATAGGACTTTTAAGCACATCATGTGTTGCAAAAGCTTTATCACATTGATAATATTCTCAGGGTCTCTCTCCAGTATGTGTTCTTTTATGACATACCAAAAGGCTGTGTTTTGAAAAAGATTTACCACATTGATTACATCCACAGGGTTTCTCACCAGTATGTGTTCTACGATGATATTGGAGATTACAGGCCTTTGCAAATGCTCTACCACACTGATTACATACATAGGGTTTCTCTCCAGTATATGTTTGTGTATGCATTTTAAGCATTTAATGTGTTGCACAAGCTTTACTACATTGATTACATTCATAGGGTCTCTCTCCAGTATGTGTTCTTTTATGATATGCCAGATGGCTGTGCCATGAAAACGCTTTACCACATTGATTACATACATAGGGTTTCTCTCCAGTATGTGTTCTTAAATGACTTTTAAGCTGGCCATTACTTGCAAATTCTTTACCACATTGATTGCATTCATTGGGTTTCTTTCCAGTATGTGGTTTTTTATATTTTTTGAGATGTTTGTATAGTGAAAAGACATTACCACATTGATTACAGTGTTGTGTTTTCTGTCCAGTATGAGTTCTAATACATCTTTTAAGCATACTATGTCTTCCAAATGCTTTACAACTTTGACAACATTCATAGGTTTTCTCTACCATGTCTGTTCTTTCATGGAGTTGGAAGAAACTGTCACATGCAAAGAATTCTCCATCCGGAAGACTTCTATATGGTTTCTCTCTAGTATTAATTTTTACATGCCATTGAAGATGCCTGTAATATACAAAGGTTTTCACACATTCATTACATATATTCACAGGATTCACACCCTTAAGGCTTCTTTCATTCTTGCAAAGATAATTAACATATGTAAAACTTTACAACATGCATGATACTAAAGTAACTTAGTACATATATAAAATAAATTTATAATTTGGCCTAATTGTAAACAAGTATCAGATCTTGAGTTTCGCATTCATAATGCTTCCCTCATGAGCTTTTCTTTTGTTTTCATTGAAGATACCTGTGATTCAGAGGAAGAGCCTTTATTTCATGGCCCACATTTATGGCATCTGTTTACATGACATTTCTCACATAATTGAAAAGGATTGGACCGACTCAGAGCTTTGCCATATTTATTACATTTATCAGTTTTTCCACAGTATAAATTATAGTGTAAATTATACTACATTAGCCAACTATACCAGTACAAATGGAAGCATTCACACATTCCAATGGTCATAGGGATTTACTGCAGTGTGAGTTTGTTGATATCTTTCAGATGATGTTGGAATACTGATACATTTTAAACTTGTTTCACATCAACAAACATACTCAAAGTGCAGACTACTAAGTATCTTTCATCTCTTCTCACTGTCCTAAGATAGAGAGGTATGTTTTTACTTTTTATATTCTAAATGCACGTGGCTTGTATTTAGTGTAACATATATTCTCTTATTTTCTAGGTTTCCTGATACAGAATATCTCTGTAGAACTGGCTTGCCTGGAACTCAATTTGTAGACCAGCCTGGTCACCACCTTAAGGGATCCACCTTCTTCTTCATCATAAATACCAGAATTAAAACCATAGGCCATGACTACCTGACTCAACATATGCCATTCTTATTAAAGTAAGAATAACAAATAAAAGGATTCCACATTGTAATCACACACTTTGATTTTCTTTCCATCACAGACATATGTTACAGGGATTAAGGTTTCTCCACAACTACATTCTTGACACTCATAAACTGACCCTCTCAATATACATAGCAAAGTCACAAATATATAAGTAATGCCTGATTAACTATAGACTTTTTTATTAGAAGGCCTTGCAGATGTACGTATTACCTATGCAACGTGTATAGTGTTTAAAATAATTGAATAGTATGAAAATAAACAAACTGGCATATCTGCAGCATAGAACTCTGGGTGCTCTAATTCAAAGGGTGATATCATTTAAGACATTGTTTCCTTCCATTTTTACATGAATTTCTTGCAAACACAGAAGAGCTACTTTTCACTGAGATACTTGGTTTTGTGAGAAAGTAAGAACCATCACTATACTTTAAGCTGCACTTATTGTCACTGTGGATCTTCCTAATTTTTTTATTTTTTTGAGTGCTTCTTCAATAAAATTTCCAGGATATATTCAAATATCTTCAGAGCCAATATTGCATATATTTAAACATAAAATTTTACTTTCTATGTCTTCTAAAAGTTTGACAATGATCTTCCATATTATGGTCATCCCAAATGTAGCCTGAACTAACAGAAGATATATGATGTATTATTGCAAATTGTACAAAATTTAAGTTAATAACTTCAATGAACCTCAGAAACATGCCTCATTCATGTAATTTTCCCTTTTCTCAATTAAAATTCCACTCTTCCTGAGTGAAGTGGATGTGTACATCGTCATAGGTCACTGCAACCTAACATAACACATACATATGTGGCAAAGAAGGAAAATAATTCACATCATAAATGTAAACTTATTTGACAATATAGTCATATAATTCTGGTGCATTCACCCAGTCACATTAGAAATAAACAGAATAGGAGGTACACATGCACCATTTCTTGACTGTTTAAGTAGCATGTAACCCTGATAAAGAAATCCAAATAAACTCACATAAACAGAGAGACAAGCTACCACAACAACATTACTGAGAACACATTAAAAATAAATTGTACTTTTGGGACTGCCTATCACAAATATACCACAGGCCCTGGAAACCACATTTGTCTTTGTCAGGTTTTCATAGCTGTTAAGAGACACCATGATCCAGGGAAGCACTTACAAAGAAAACATTTAATTGAGGTGTAACACTTAAAATTTCAGAGGTTCAGTTAATCAATATTATGGCAGGGGTGTGTCAGCATGCAGGCTACTGCCGCCCTCAAGGTTATAGTCATAACAACATGACTGAGAGGCAACAGGGAATTGTCTGACACACTGGGCAGAATTATGAGAATAAGAAACCTCAATGCTTGACCCTACAGTGATGTGCTTCCTCTAACAGGGTAATTTCCACTCCAATATAACCATACCTCATCTATTGTCACTAGTGGCAACTCACAGAGTATGGACTACCAGCTGGGAGACCTAAATAGCACCAAACTCGACCCTCTGAATGTAGTTGACACTTAGGTGATGTGATCTGTTAAAGGGCCCCTGGCAGTAAAACCAGGACCCTTCACAGTTGCTAGAACTGTGTTTGTGGAGCCTACACCCTATTTTGGGATACCTTGCTCAGTCTTGATAAAAGATAGAGTGGCTTGGTCCTTCCTTAGCTTTGTATGCAAGAATTTTTTAACCCTGAATGAGGGTCTTACACTCTCTGAGTATTGAAAGGGGGAAAAGAAGGGAGACAGTCTGGGGAAGAAGATAGAAAGGGAGGGAAACTGCATTTGGTCTGTAAAATGAAAACTGAAACTTTATAGGAAATTAAAAAAGAGGCAATATAATATTAGAATCATGCATTCTAAGTGACGAGTTTTACTATAATTATTGTTTCAGTAACAAGGATTTTGAAAACAGTTTATTTCCAGTTTTTTTTTATATTCAGATTATGTGTGAGACAGGTATCCCATGTGATCATATTACATACTATAGTAGAGGTTGTCAGATGCCCTGCATCTGGAATTCAGGTTGTATTGAGCCTAGAAATGTGGATTTTGGGATCTGAACTCAGGTCATCCCCAAGTAGAATATCTGCTGAGCCACCTGCCACAACACATAGTTCTTTTTAGTAAAAACAGAAAAAGTGATTATCAGATGTAAAACAACAAGGATGAAAGACAGTAAAAAGAAAAGTAACAAATAATCAATTGGAACTAGGTGCATTACTATGAATATTCTGTATACGATAAACTTGCGACATGAATCAAATACAATGCAAACTACATTCCTGACATCTTATGAAAGGATAATTGGAAAGATTCACAAATTGAAACAAATAGAATCTAAAGATTATTATGAAAAACATAGTATATATATTAACACAGCATGGCTTCTATTCCTACACAAAACATGCAGTGATCGAGAAGTGTACAATATTTGGGAAAGAACAAAGGCAAGGGATAGAAAAAGAAAAGAAAAATAAGAGGTAAATATAGTCAACTTTTTGTCAAAGACCAAGGGAAACTCATACAGTTAAACTTCATCTTGAGCAATGTTACCTAGCTAACCATGATTCTATGGGTTCAGAACTTAAATGAACAAACTATTACAAAATTAACTCAAAAGGATCCTTAAACTCTTCTGCTTCTGACACTCCAACTACTGATATTTGTTCCAAACAGAGACACCCCATAGTCTCTATGCAAATGAGGGTAATCTCCTGGTATGGTTATAAGATGAAAGCTTAGTCATGGATGTTTCCTGAAGCTGTGTCTTATTCTAAGTAAGCTTCTTATGAGGAATAGTGTCTTGTATACTACTTCCATGGGGAAATAGAAGGAAGTAGGGGGCTTCTAGGAAGTCAACAGGAGTTACCATTCAGTGGGATAAACTCAGGAGAAGGCTACTCAAATAGTGAAGTACAGGGGGAGCACAGGAATCCCAATTATATTACTGACTAATCCTCACTGGTCTTGGGCCCAATAACAACAGCTCCATGTGGTGGGAAGAGTTGTATTCTAGGTATCTGAAGCAACCACTTCACAAATGCCCTGACCACAGACAATCGAATTCTCTCCCAAGCATCTTCCTTGTTTCAAAGGATGAGCTCTATTTTCTTCTCAATATCTCAAAGCCTGATGGAAAAGACCTAAGGCTAGAACCCCAAGGTTGTTATTTGTTCTGCCAAGCACTTTCCTGGGTTTCGGAAGGAGCTCCGTTACTTCTCCATGAATGAGGACCTAGACAAAAGTTCTTACTCAGTCCAGCCCTCAAAATATCACACTTTCCCTTTTCAAACAGTTGTTACATGGGCTCATCTTGCCCATATGACAGAGCCATGATTTTCTCTAGAAGTTTATGGCACACGAAGATCTAATGTTTGCTATGACGCAGTAATGCACCCTTGAACAGCTTGTAAAAGCCCTGCTCCATGGAAAGGAGATGGGCATTAGGGCTGTTTTTAATCAATGGTTAGTCCATTGCTGCAGTTTGGAGCCAAATGTCTGGATTATCCTAGGGAGCATATGTATATTTTAGCATCATAATCTCTAACATGACTGGTTAGCATGAAACTATTTTATTACTATTATTATTATTATTATTATTATTATTATTATTATTGGGGGAACAGTCCCTCATCTAAATTCTATTTTGCCAGACTAACTATCCACCAACAATTGATAAATCTTTTTATCAACAATTCCACTCTTCCACAAAACAGCTAAATAGTGGAGTGTGGTCCAACACAAGAATGCCATTTATACATGTCTTTTTGGCACTTGCATTTAACCTACCACTTGGGAGGCAGAGACAGACAGATCCCTATGAGATTAGGGATAGCCTGCATTACAGAGAAAATTCTAAGTCAGGCTGCAAAACTACACGGAGAAAACCTGTTTCAAAAAATTATATATATATATATATATATATATATATATATATATATATATATATATGAAAATTAATTAAAGAATGTCATTTAGACCAGACCTTGGCTAGAGGCCTTGGCTAGAGCTAGGCTAGACTTTCCCTTAAGAAACATCCTGTGGGCTAGCCTCTGCCAAAGAGTCCACTGCTCTCCTCTGTTGGAGCCTGAACTTTGACCCCCATCGTTGGGCCTCTGCCTATGGAGACACCTCCTAGAGAGCTTGGACCATGCAGAACCAGAGACATCGAACCTCTGAGCCACCTAAATCCATAAAAAGAGGGAGAAACCCCAGCAACACCTACAGGAAGAATCTATGGGAAGATAGCAATACAAGAAAACACCTAACATCAGAAATTCAAGCATAACACCACCAGAATCTTGGGAAGTTACACCAACTAGACCAGAACACAACAAAGCAGATGAATCAGAAGTGAACAACCTAAAAATTATCATCATAAAAATGATAGAAGCCCTCAATGAAGAGTAGAGAAAATCCCTTAAAATTGGAAGATATAACAACCAAAAAAAATGGGAAGAAATGAATAAATGTCTTAAAGAAAATATAGAAAACCAAGAAAAAACAATTAAACAGGTGAAGGAAACAGTTTAAGACTTGAAAACAGAAATGGAGACAATAAAATAAACACAAAGGTAACGAATGTTCAAAATAGAAAATCTGGACAAATGATGAGGAACTGCAGATGCAAGCATAACAGAATTCAAGAGATGGAAGAGAGAATCTCAGGTAGGTAAGATAAACTAGAGGAAATAGATTTATTGACTAAAGAAATTCGTAAATCCAACAAATCCTTAACACAAAACATGCAGGAAATGTGAGACACTGTGAACAGGCCAAACCTAAGAATAATAGGCATAGAAGGAGAGGAAGCTCAGCTCAAAGGGGCTGAAAACATATTCAACAAAATAATCAAGAAATATTTTCCCAATCTGAAGAAGGACATGCCCATGAATGTACAAGAAGCATACCGAACACCAAATAGACTGGACCAAAGAAAAAAGACCCCTTGACATATAATAATCAAAACACCTATCATACAGAATAAAGAAAGAATATTAAGAGCAGCAAAGGAAAAAAGACAAGTAACATGTAAAGGCAGACCTTTCCAAATTACAACTGACTTCTCCATGGAAACCCTCAAGGTCCTGGATAGATGTTGTACAAGTACTAAGAGTCCAAGGATGCCAGCCCAGGCTACAATACCCAGCAAAACTCTCAATCACTATAGATGGAGAAAACAAAATATTTAATGACAAATCCAGATTTTCACAATATGTATCTACAAATCCACCCCTACAGAAAGTTTTGGAAGGAACACTCCATCCCAAGGAAGTTAACTATGCTCACAAAGATGTAGGAAACAAATAATCCCACTTCACCAGAAACCAAGTGTAAAGAAGGACAAATAAATTCACAATACCACTGCCAAAATCAAATCTAAAACAAACAAATATTAACAATCAATGGTCCTTACTCTCCTCAACATTAATGGTCTAAGCCCACCTATAAAAAGAAACAGGCTAACAGAATGGATATGAAGACAGAATTCATCATTCTGCTGCATAAAAGAAACACACCTAAGCTACAAAGATAGACATTATCTCAGGGCTGGGAAAAAATCTTCCAATCAAATGGACCCAAGAAGAAAACACAAAAGAATATACCTTCTTCTCTGCTCCTCATATAACCTTCTCTAAAATCAACCTCATACTAGGTTGCATAACAATCTTCAACAGATACAAGAGTATTGGAATAGTCCCTTGTATCTTATCAGACCACCATGCTTCCAAATTGGAATTCAACAACACACCAAAGTGCAGAAACCCTACAAACTCATGGAAACTGAACAATGGGCAAATGCACCACACCTGGGTCAAAGAAGAAATAAAGAAATTAAGGACTTCCTAAAATTCAACCAGAATAAAGACACGGCATATCCGAACTTATGGAACAAGTGGTGCTGGTACAATTGGATGATGGTTTGTAGATAGACCCATATCTATCTCCACACACAAAACTCAAGTCCAAATGGGTCAAAGACATCAATATATATCTAGCCACACTGAACCTCTTAGAAGAGAAAGTAGGAGGTACCCTTGAACAAATTGGTATAGGAGACCGCTTCCTGAAGATAACTCCAGTAGCAGAGACATTTAATAAGTGGAATTTCCTCAAACTTAGAAGCTTCTGAAAAGCAAAGGACACAGTTGACAAGACCAAACAGTGACCCACAGACTGGGAAAAATTTTTTTACCAATCCTACATCTGACAAAGGGCTGATCTCCAAAATACAGAAAGAACTCGAGAAACTAGTCAACAAAACACCAAATAGCCCTATTAAAAATGGGGTACAAAATTGAAGAAAGAACTCTCAATACAGGAAATCAAAGAGGCTGAAAGTGTTCAACACTCAGTGTTGAACATCCTTAGTTTAACATCCTTGGCTATCAGGGAAATGCAAACAAAAATAACTCTGAGATACCATCTTACTCCGGCCAGAATTGCTAAAATCAGAAACTCCCATGACAACTCATGCTGGAGAAGAATGGAGAAAGGGGAACACTCCTTAACTGCTGGTGGGAGTGCAAACTCATACAGCCATTTTGGAGGTCAGTATGGCAGTTCCTCAGGAAAATGGGAATTAGCTTATGACAGGACCCAGCAATTCCACTCTTAGGTATATACCCAAATAACCCACATACAAGCAACAGAGAAATGTGCTCAACTATGTTCATAGCAGCATTACTTGTAATAGCAAGAACCAGGAAGCAACCCAGATGCCCCTCAATTGAAAAATGGATAAAGAAGATGTGGCACATCTACACAATTGAATACTACTCTGCAAATAATAATAATAATAATAATATAATAATAATAATAATAATAATAATAATAAAGTAATCTTGGAATTTGCAGGCAAGTAGATGGAACTTGAAGAAACCATCCTGAATGAGGTAACCCAGTCAGAAAAAGAGGAACAGGGTATGTAGTCACTCATATATGGATTTTAGACATAGAACAAAGGATCACCAGCCTATAATACACACCACCAGTCGAACTAGGATACACAGTGTATTCTAAGAGATTCATATATGTTCCCTCACAAAAGGGAGAAGAGACAAGTCCTCCAGAGCAAAAGGGAAATGGGGGAGCATGAATGGGGAGAGAAATAGGAGAAAGAGAATGGGAAGAGAGGAAAACACGTGTGACTAGATAGAGTCAGGGTGAGAGAGTGGGGGGGAGGACATAAAAGAGGGAGCCATTATTGGTTTGAAGATAAAACTAAACCTAAAGAAACGTCTAGAGAACTACAAGAGCGCCTCCAACTAATAATTCAAGCCACCATGGAAAGGCTACCAAAAATGCCCTGCACTGATAGTGAGATCATCAACTAAATTATCCACCATCATGGAGCTCTCATTTAGTACCTGTTGGAAACAGAAGCAAAAACCTATTACCAAACACTGAGTTGAAGTAGAAACCAGAACCAAAGAGAAGAGATAAGACCAGGTTGCAGAAACACACAAAGACAGCTGAACTGAACAAGAAGGAGCTAATCCCCCACCACACACACACCAGACTGACAGCTGGGAATGCAGCTGAATATGGGTCTCAGCTAGAAGGACTGAGCAGTCTGGGAGACCTCAGACAGTAGAAACAGGATCTATTTTTGGTGCACAAAAGAACCTTGCAAACACATCCGCCATGGAGGGATACCCCCTTAATCCAGAGACAGGAGAGTAGTCCTAGTCTCTACTTCAAATGACTTGACAGATTTATTTGCCCTAACCTGGATAGCATAGACCTACAAGTGGAATGTGGGTGGGGGTATGGGAGGGGAGGGTGGCCAAGGTGCATGTCACAGGGGAAAGAGGGTAAGAGCTAGGGAGGGAGGGAAGGAGGGCTGCAGGGAGGAAGGGAGAGAAAACTGGGATCCACAGGTAAAAATTTTAAATTATATTATTAATAAAAAAACAAGGGACAAAAAATGCTTTGACTCCAAAATTTAAGCCTAAGGACAAGTTACTGGGGAAAAGGATTTCTATTTTTGTTTCCACAGAAAATGAAAAGCTATGGATTCCTTCCAGACTTATTTGGTTTGATCATGCAAGACCTCCTGAAGCAATGTCAATGGGACAAAGCAGACTTGCAGACCACTACAGCCAAGATTTCTGTGTCTTCTTTGATCTCCCATGACAGTGCCCCTACTAGCAGAAAGTAATTTGGAAAGAATGAAGCCCAAATTCCCAAATATTATTTATAAATATTTGTTTTCATTTAAGTGGGCTTGGTTATAAATAGTTACTGACCACAAGCAATCTTTTTAAAGATGCAGAGAGAGAGAGAGGACAGACCAGATTGCAGAAACACACAAAGATAGTTGACCTGAACAAGGAGGAGCTAATGGGCCCCCAGAATGATAATTGGGAATCCAGCATGAAACTGACATAGACCCCCTAAATGTGAGTGCCAGCTAGAAGGACTGAGCAGTCTAAGGGAACTAAGACAATAGAAAGAGGTTGTATTCCTGGTGCGGACATATTGACCATGGAGGAATACTCCCTTAACCTAGAGACAGGACAGAAGTCCTAGTCCCTACTTCAAATGACTTGACAGGTTTACATGACCCCTCCTGGATAGCATAGCCCTACATTTGGAAGGGGGCTGGGGGGATATGAGGGGAAGGTGCTCAGGGTGCATGTGAGGAAGGAAAGAGTGTGAGAGGGAGTTAGGAGGGAGTGGAAACAGAGATCGACATCTAAAACTTTTAAATTATATTATTAAAAAATTATATACATGCATACACACGCATATATACACATATATACATATATATATATATGTATATATATATGAAAAAGAATTAAAGAATGTTATTTAGAGCATGCACAAAATTAACTCCAAATGTAGATACTCCCTTAGTCTAGAGACAAGGGGGAGTGCCTGGGTCAAAACTCGAATGACTTCACAGATTTTGATGATCCCTCCTAGGAGACGTCAGCCACCCTGAGGAATGTATGGGGGATGGAAAGGGAAGGTCGCTGGGCGGAATAGAAGGATGAGTGGGAGAGGGAACTGGGATCAATATGTAAAATAAGATCTTCTTATTTAGCATGTTTCAAAAACAGAAGAAAAGCTATTTTAGTGGCAAAAAATGACAAAATTCTGCATGGATCTGAGCCCTAAACCTAAGATGTAAAAGGCAGAACTTCTATAAGGCACTGTAATAACTGAACCTCTTCTTGTTTTGTAAATTGCCATCCCTGTGCACCAAAAGGATAATGGACCTGAATACAAAAAAATTTCTACACAATGCTCCATGATCAAAATCCTTTCCTCATTAGCAGCCCACTAGGTGAAGTATTAATAGTCAGCACCCTGGTCGGGGGAGCTGCTAGGACCACAATGGGCCAAACAGAACACTGAACAGCACATTCCAGCCCAGCCTCCTCCTGGAGGACCTGCCAAACAGATTTTCATGACTCCCCATCACACCATCCCCATCCCCTCACTCACCATACTGCAGCTTATGTGCTCATCAATGCTCCCCTCACAATTCCCACAGCAGTCAATCCTCTGGTGCCTGTTCTGATGTATAACCAAGCCTTGTCTTGGAACTCGCTCAATAAACTTCACTGGTAAATTTCTTAGTAATGATTATTATTAATCTTGTTGTTTTATAGTCGATTTTTCTCATTACTTATTTAATATTAATTAGTTATTCAATTATTTACTTAATTCATTTCTTTTGGTGTTTGTGACAGAGTTTCCCTGTGTCCTGGACCTTCCTCTGTAGACCAGGCTGTCCTCAAACTCACAGAAATCCACTAGAGCGGTGGAGTCCAGGCCACCACTCAGCACATGTAGGGTCTGCTGGGTGACAGTATGCAGGCAGAGGCCGCATGCAACACTGGGCAACTTCCTGTGTTTGGGGCGGCAGGAAGAGTGGGCTGGAAACGAGGGTGGGACTTCCTGAAAAAGTGAATCTGGGACTTTTTTTAAGTCTAGGAGCCCAGGACTCCATTTTCCAGCATCCTGTGAGGTCACATCCTCTTTTTCCGTCTGCATACTTCCAGTTTCAAACTCTCGCGTTTCAGGACTCCATTTCCCTAGGCACTAAGGGGCCACTTCTGGGTTATCCACACAAAGACTTCCGGTTTTTGTGCTCTATGGCCATGGGACTACATTTCCCAGCATGCACGGGGTTCGCTTAAAGCTTTTCATTCCCTAAACCTCTTCTTTTTTAATTGTGGGACGCGGTACCTTATTCCTACTTTTCTGGCCAGGGACTTCTACTTTCAGACTCTGGGGTCCCGCAACTCTATTTCCCACTGCCCTTTGTGGCCGCTTCCTTCTTTTTAGCCCAGGGACTTCCACTTTCGGCCTCTGGGGGCTTGGGACTCCATTGCCCAGCACCCTCTGGGGCTGCTTCCTTCTTTTCTGCCCAGGGACTTTGGTTTTGGACTCTGGTGCCCTGAGAATCCATTTCCCAGGATCCGGTGAGTTTACTTCCTGCTTTTCAGCCCTGGTACTTCCATTTTCAATATAAAACCGTTTATTACTTTTATAGAATTTTCTGGTTTTCTGTT
>JANBXA010000388.1:0-65712 GCA_030556225.1 Cricetiscus sungorus | reverse complement strand
TAACCAGTTAGGAAAGAGAAAATCCCATCCCAACATTATTGTACATGACAGACACAATTCAAACTTTTTTATTTTTTCACTAGTAAAACTTGAAAAAGAATTTCTTTATGGCAGGGCTTGGAGAGTAGGAAGACAATTAGGACACATGAGGTGTTTTATTTATCATTTTGTGGAATAAATTAAAACATATTTTCTGCAGGGGTCTTTGTCTGCTATTCCAGAATTGTTTTTGCTGTGAATCCCAGGCTGTCCTGGAGATCATTGTGTAGATCCAACAAGCCTCAATTAAGAGAAGTCCCTCTGCCTTCTGAGTGCTGGGATTAAAAGGCCTGTGTCATGACACTAACAGCAAGTGTCCTTTATAACTTTTTATAACACGAATGTTTTGTAATTAACAAGGAAAATAATAGACCATAGAAAAGTATGGGCTACCTAAGAATAACAACTGATTTATTGGATTCTCCCTTCCCCTAGGCAACCTGGCCCTGTTCCTTTCAAACACTCCCAATCAGTCCTCTTTCTGCCTTGGTGGTTTCTCCCCAGCAGCTGACTGTCACTCCACACAAGTCTTCTCCAGGGCCTGCGTCTTCTTTGGAAACCTGTCCAGGTTGTCGGGAGCCGCATTCGCCATTACAAGATGGCGCTGGCTTCCTGTTTCCTGGTTCTTGTTTACAGCATTAGCTATGCTGACTGCACATGCACCACTGTATGGTAATTTCTATATGGTAGCTCTCCCTATCAGAGAAGCTATATCATTCGGGCGTTTTGCGGAGCACCAATTACAGACGAATACGTCACCCTGCAGGCTATTTAAGCCGTGCGTATTCGGGGCTTGGGGTCCTTCTCCATCAGCATGTAAAGAGCGCTACAATAAAGATTCTGCTGGACACATCTTCGGTTGCCGCGTCTTCCTTATCGGCAAAGGTTGCGCGCGACAAGTGGTGCCGAAACCCGGGAAACTGCCGACCCTGGGCGGAGGGACGACTCGAAGGACCCTCGACTGCTCGTCGAAGGAAGATTCAAGCCAGCGGAGCGAGAAGCTGCAGCACTTTTCAGCAAGGTATGACTTCTGTGGTCTGGGTGATCCCGTGTCTTGTTGTTTGTTTCATTTTTCGTTTTATTGTGCTGTCTGTGTTTTAATTGTCATAAACGGGAGAATACTCGCTGCTCACTCTTTTGTGACCTAGCATAAGTGGCCTTAAGTCTCAGGTAAATAACTGAGCCGTCACACCCTCTCCTGTAGATAAAGGAGTTACGGGGAACCAGCCGACCAAGCCTATTGCAGATGCAGCGCAGGCGCTGCTGAAGCAAAAGGAGCTAAAGATTCCAGATAGAGTTTTGCGGAACTTCCTTAAGGAAGTTGACCGTGTTGCTCCCTGGTTTGTGGTCTCTGGGACCCTCTCCAAAGGAACATGGGATAAATTAGGAGGAGATCTTATGCGGGAGAAGGAACAAGGAACTTTAAGGACTGGTGTATGGCCGTTATATAAATTGTTAAAGTCTTGTATTGAAGATGAGAGATGTAAGGAACAGGTCAAAGAGGGACAGAGAGTGCATTCAGACCATCAGGATAGTCTATCAGAAGCTGAAAAGGGAAAGAAGGGAGAACAAAAGAAAAGGTTCTCCAAAAAGAAGTCAAATAAGAATGAAAATGTGCACAGTAAACTAGCAGAGCTAGAAAAGAAAGCAAAACAGCTCGCCGAAAAGGAAAAGGAACTTAACCGACGAGCTAAAGATTTAAAGCTTGTGCCTGCTCCAAAAGGAGGAGCATGTAAGGACTGTGAATGTGAGGATCCAAAATTATACCCTCTCCTCACTGAGTTTAAACATTATACTATAGATTCTTCCTCCGAGGAGGAGACGTCCCCCGGAGAGGAGGATGAGTCTGACCTATCTGGGTCAGAAGGGGATCCAGAACTGAACCCTGCCGAGCAGACAGAATTAGATGAGGAAGCTGAAAATTATGAGGCTGGGAGATATGGGCGTGCCCCACCTTATGCTCCAGGCTATGAGCCAACGGCACCACCCTATGATGTTGTACAGCAGCAAAAAATGGCCAAAAAAGGAAGAAATTCTATGATATCAGATAAGGAGACAAGGAGAATACGGGCAGCGTTCCCCGTATGGGAGGATGCCCAGAATCAGAGACAACATACGCCATTGGATCTGAAACAATTGAAGGCCTTAGTGGAAGCAGTACAGACATACGGAGTTAGCGCTTCCTTTACCACAGCCCTTATTGAAAGGCTGGCCATGAATGCAATGACCCCAGATGATTGGAACAATACAGTTAAAGCATGCTTATCTATGGGTCATTATTTAGATTGGAAGTCCATTTATCAGGAATTGTGTGCGGCCCAGGCAAAGATAAATATAGCCAACCAGCGCCCTCAATGGAGTTTTGATATGCTCATAGGTCAAGGTCAATGGGCAGTTAATCAAACTGCATATCCATTGGAAGTATATGAGCAGATTAATAGGGCTGCTACTCGAGCCTGGAGGAGTCTGCCAAATAAGGGGCAAGTTAACATCAACCGATTGTAGGAGCTACTGATGTTTTCACTGATGGGTCCAAGACAGGTGTTGGCAGTTATGTTGTTAATAATCAGGTGTTTCAAAAATGTTTTAATTTTTCATCCCCACAATTGGTTGAATGTGCTATTGTAGCTGAGGTTTTACGAGTTTTCCCTCAACCTCTGAATATTATTTATGACTCACATTATGTGGTAGGAGCAGTACAGATTTTGGAAACAGTGGGATTAATTTCCTCAAAAAGTGCTGTTGCACAAGTCTTTGCTGATATTCAGCAATCAATCAGGACAAGAGTGCATCTTTTTTTTTTATACAACATATGAGAACACATACGCTATTACCAGGACCCATGGCAAGAGCTAATGATCTGGCCGATAAAGCCACTAAAGCAATTTATCTTATACTTAATTTTTCACTATACGTTTACAAGTAAAAGATAAAAATGTCCCTTCACAGTACCTAGTTGCAATAATTCTCAGCATACCTGCACAAATAAAAACTGACAATGCTCCAGCATATATCTCCAGCAAATTGAAACCGTTTTTTGAGTATTATAACTACCTAAGTTCATCAAGATCCGAGTTGAACAAGAGAAACATCTTAATGAAGAAAAATGACAAGTCATCCACCAATGTAGTTCCCATGAGTTGTGCGGAGACTTCTCAAAGGTAGGGGAGGTGTTCTGTTCTTGTCTTTACAGGAAAACAGAAAGCACCCATCTTCAAACTGCCAAAAGACACTGAACGTGTAGGTACCTACAGAAGAGAATACAGCTCTCCAGAAAGAACCATTTAATGAAGAGGAATCTGATATATGGTAAAAAAAAAAAAAAAAAAAAAAATTAATTCTAGTGAGTTATTTCTATATAGAAATCTATTTCTCTTTACTATCTAGAATTCCTCTAGTCCCAATTTATCTAAACCAATGCTGGCTTTGGAGTTGGATTTGGCTTTCCTTCTCTAAATTCAAGCATGTTGTTAAGATTAAATTCACAGTTTCTGCCTTATATCAAGAAGCCAATTGGTGTAAGGCAGAAGAAAACAAAATCTGGGCACTGTCATTTACCTACAGTCAGTTTTTCTCTCTGAAATCTTAATTTTCCTCATATACCTTTTAATGCTTATTGTTGCCTTTCCCTAATGCATACCGTAAAAATTAAAAATTTTACCTTGATTTTGATATTTAAGTTTTCCACAAGGAATATAACAGTTCTCAACAACAATCTTTGAACACTCTGGAAAGAAGATGGGGCCCCAATTGGACACTTCCACTTGACTCAGCCCGATGCATCTGGACTACAAACTTTACCCTAAACCGGTCTGAGACTGCTTTGCTCGAGACAACTCATGACTAGCTAGCTGTATTGGTGCACCTTCTTATTACAACCTGGCCAGAGTTTCAAGTAGAATTCCAGTCAAGCATTTTCTGCCACACAATGACTACCTATATATGTTACAGCCAGTTCTGTTGACAAATTTGGTTGCTTAAAATTTTCTTCCAACAGGATTCCATGGAGAAATCATCGTCCCATTTCAGCAGGAAGTAATCTTAAGACAACGACGCCCCCTTTCCCCACTCTTGGAATTTAGGGATAATATTCATCTTCATAGGGTTGGTCATAGTTACTTGGGGTTGGTTTGGAAGGTGATACTTAGACATGGTTATATCTTTTAGACAGGAATAGGGTATGGTTGAGAAAGGTATGGTTCAGAATGGATATAGGTAGATTAGCCTATTTTCTTGTGAATTATTTAGTAAGAGTGAGACATTAGTATTACAGCTTACATTGTTATATATTATTATTTGTGGTAACCTATGTAAAATTAACCTCTGTTCAATATAATTTTACCAAAGCAGCAAATCTTTCTAAAGAATTGTCCAAAATGTTGCAGTTCAATTGGAATGCAAATTTTGATGCAACCCTGAGCAAATTACGTCTTGCAATAGTTCAAATTAATTCCACTCGTTTGGATGTCTCTGTTACACAAGGGTTGTTTTCCTGGATGTCTTCTGCCTTTTCTTTCTTTAAGGAATGGGTTGGTTTAGGGATGTTTGGGGTGATGTTATTAGCAGGGCTGCTCCTCTGTTTTTGTTTGCTTCGCAAATTTAAACAACAACAACACGCTAAGAATGTGGCCATAGTTCAGGCTATGCTGGCTGTCGAACAGTGAACATCCCCTTAAGTATGGTTAAGTATGCTAAGCCGTTGAGACGCTGTCAGAACTCCAAGCACTCCTGACGGGCACAGGTTCCCATTGCACCAGGGTGTTGTTCTGGACAGACCTTTGCATCTCCCAGGGCTCAGGTTCCCATTGCACAGGATCTCAGATGCAAGGGGTCTCCTTCACTGTGTAATCTCCTCGATCGCTCAAACTGTTGATTCAGCGGGCTGATCGGAAACTTCACAGTGTTAATTGTGGCCTTGCATATAATTTTAAAGAAAGGGGGAGATGTCGGGAGCCGCATTCGCCATTACAAGATGGCGCTGGCTTCCTGTTTCCTGGTTCTTGTTTACAGCTTTAGCTATGCTGACTGCACATGCGCCACTGTATGGTAATTTCTATATGGTAGCTCTCCCTATCAGAGAAGCTATATCATTCGGGTGTTTTGTGGAGCACCAATTACAGACGAATACGTCACCCTGCAGGCTATTTAAGCCGTGCGTATTCGGGGCTTGGGGTCCTTCTCCATCAGCATGTAAAGAGCGCTACAATAAAGATTCTGCTGGACACATCTTCGGTTGCCGCGTCTTCCTTATCGGCAAAGGTTGCGCGCGACACCAGGTCACAGTCCTCTCTAATGCTCAGGTTCATTCCATGCCCTGGCGTTTATCTTCTCTGATTTCCACATTAAACTTTCCTTCCCTCCTGGATCTGTCTTGCAGATGATCATTCTACACTGACATCTCAAAGGCTTCCAAAGTTTGGATGGCTAAGCCATGTATTCATTAATTAACTCAAAAAAATTGTGCATGCAGAAGCCACGGGGATCTGAGCAAATGGGACCTTCATGACTTCAGTTTCAATGGCCACAACTGCAGAGCCTGGTTCTAAACTGCTCCTTTTTTCTTTATAAGAAAACAACTCCTGCCAGTTTTTTCTGTCTTTCTATTTCTGCCCCAGTTGGTTAAAACCTACTCCTTCCTTCACTCTCTTTCCCAATAAACTCCTGTAAGTTTGTTCAGTTTGTTAAATTCAGGTTACTCACTCAAAACTGCAGCAAAGAATGACAAGAACAATTAATAATAATAATAATAATAATAATAATAATAATAATAATAATAACCTCCAGAAGAACCACCTATAAGTAGTGAATCTCTTGGGCTAGCAAGGTAGTTCATTTTTAGAAAATTTCTTTTTCTTCCAGAAGACTGAAGTTGTATTTCTAGCCCCCAAACCTGGTGTCTCAAAACCAACTGTAAATACAGCTCCTAGAAATGATGATCTCTTCTGATTTCAATGGACACTGGGATATATATGCACATATGTATATATAATTCAGGGTCACACACACACACACACACACACACACACACACACACACACACACACACACACACACACACACACACACACACAATTTCTCTTTGGAGCCCTTGATGTGCTTCAACTCTGTATCGACAGAACTGAGTTAAAAGGCTTGAAACATCATTAGTTGGCTAACTTCTTCTTCATCTTCTTCTTCTTCTTCTTCTTCTTCTTCTTCTTCTTCTTCTTCTTCTTCTTCTTCTTCTTCTTCTTCTTCTTCTTCTTTTATTACTACTACTACTGCTACTACTACTACTACTACTACTACTACTTATTCTTCTTTGTTTTGTTTCTTTTTTTGTTTTGTTTTGTGTTACTTTTGGTGTTTGGCACAGGGATTCTCTGTGGCATTGGAACTGGTCCAGAAATTCTCTGTGTAGTCCAGGCTGGCCTAAAACTAACAGAGATTGAACTGCCTATATCTCAAAAGTGCTGGGATTCAGCGTCAGTGTCAGCAATGCCTGGCTTCTAAGTTCTATTTTTAAATTCTTTTGCTTTTGTATGATTAAAAGAGAATTTCCCAATTAAGTAGCTTCAGTAAAGTTCCAGAGGGCAAGTGTTAAGCATTTTTGCCTAGACTGCAGGTCACTGCTACACTTCCACTACGATGCCTAGTTTAAAACCATGGCCATCTGTGGAGTCTGGTAGATCCAGCTTGAACATTCTGTAATTCCAGGACTCAGAATACTAATGTGGGGAGACAGCCAGAGTTTGAGTCCAGTCTAAGTAACAGAGAAAGACTCTGTCTCAAAAAAAATGAGAGTCACATTGACACACACCTGCACCCAGCACTTAGGATGTAGAGGTAGAGGAAAAAGAATCTGGCGTGCAAGGTCCTATTTTGCTAATAGAGAGCTCAAGATCAGTGTTCACTATATTACATCTTATGTACAGATAGAAAGCACACACAGATCAACACAAAAACTAAAAGAAAATTTAAAATTGAGGTAAGCACTTTGAATGTCACTCAAACAAAGAATTGAATCCCATCATTGTCTCTCTACTCAAAGTTTATGTTTGAGCGGAGTAGATAAATCAGAGAAATACATGGCCCTACATTACAGCTTAGCCTCCAATCTTTAAATTCAGTGATGTCTACTGAGTTATCTTGGGTATGGGTAGGATGGATATTTCAATACAATGTTGTTCTCTTGCTTCAATGTTAGGATAAACCTGAAAGGTGGTCATCCCCGGGGGCATGGCCGAATCCATGGAAGGTGAGAGTAACCAAGGTTGGGTAAAATCATGCCAGGAAACCACAGCTTGAGTGAGAAGTTTTATTAGAAAAGGGGAAAGAAAGGGAGTCACACAGGAAAAAGTGATAGACAGAGACACACAAAGGTGACAGGAGAAAGAGGGAAAATGGAGCAGAAAGATATGAGAAGGGAGAGAGCACAAACAACAAGAGAGCCAAGAGCCTGAATGACAGAAGAGGGAGGGAGTGTAAGTGGCCTAGGTCTGTCTTTAAAGGGGTCTTTTGCACCTGTGTGCACACTAGAATTCATGGATCCCTGGATTGCCCAGAGAAAATTCTTCAGTGCATTCTCCCATGTGACAGAGTCAGGCTACCATAATGCCTGAGTCTTACAGATTGATGAGAGGCTAACAAGCTGTTGCATCTAGAAAAGAAAATTAGCCATTGCTAATGTAATGTAATGACCCCACAGCATTACATTACAATGTAATGACCCCACGTCAAACACCAACGTCCTGCAAAATAGGTATGAACTTATTTCCTAAACTGAAAGCAGCAACAGCTGTGTCAGAAGTTCATTAGGTCAGCTTGATTTCCTTTTGCTAACAGAGAGAGAGATGCAAGCTGAATCCAATTATCTGACTCAGCAGCTTACTTCAACATTATGTAGGATGTTGATAAAGTGCTTCAGAGCAGTGGCTGGGAGTGTGTTCCAGAGAGTACTGGTAGAAAGGAGTTGGAGACATTTATCCACCTCCAAAGGTGTATGCTTTTTACATACAGGAGAGATTGAGTGTCTAGTTGAGAGATTGAGTGTCTAGTTGAAAGAAGTGAGAAAATCAATCCAAAAGTTGAGCATAAAGATAACTTCTCTCAGATCTGGACTACTTGATTGGGGTAAAATATGAGGTCAAAGAATCCAGAGAACAACAGGAGTTCTGTACTGGCTCTGGGGCATTGCCAAGAACACAAGAGCAAAGCCTTCCTGTTCACTGAAATGTTCTGGTAAGTAGAAAGGAAAATGGAAACCCAGGGTTTCAGATACAATGCTTCAATAATACTGAAATAATGAATCCATATTTAATCTGAGCATAGCAGTTCTGGGTGGCCCCAGAGAATAGGAAAGAAGGGATCAGATGGTGGTCTCTTCTAATCAATAATGACTACCTCTTGTATGCTCTCTCTCTCTCTCTCTCTCTCTCTCTATCCATCTATCTCTCTCTCTCTCTCTTCTCTCTCTCTCTCTCTCTCTCTCTCTCTATCCATCTATCTTTCTCTCTCTCTCTCCTCTCTCTCTCTCTCTCTCTATCTATCTATCTATCTCTCATCTACTCCTCTGCTGACTCATTCATCTTAGTCTGATGTGCTTTCCATTTCTCTTCTTGTCTTTCTACTGGTTCTCTCTCCACTCACTGCCCCACCACTCCCAATATGCTCAGCAGATCATGTCCCATTCCTCTTCTGTGAGGGAACTTGTATGAATCACTTAGAATCTTCTTTGTATCCTAGTTTTTCTGGTGGTGTGAATTATATGCTGGTGATCCTTTGCTCTAGGTCTAAAATTGGTATATCAATGAATACATACCATGTTCCTCTTTTTGTGACAGGGTTATCTCATTCAGGATGGTTTCTTCAAGTTCCATCCATTTTCCTGTGAATTTCAAGATTCCATCTTTTTTTTTCTGTAGAGTATTATTCCATTGGGTAAATGTGTCATATCTTTTTTTATCTAATCTTCAGTTGAGGAACATCTAAGTTGCTTCGATGTTCTCAGTATTTCAAATAATGAAGCTACAAACAAAGTTTATCTCACCTATTTGTCCTATGAATGTATATCATTTTTGTATGTGCCTAAGAAGAGGATAGTCAGGTCCTGTGGTAGACTGATTCACATTTTACTGAGGAATCACCACATTGATCTCGATAAAACTGTACAACTTTGCACTCCCACCAGCAATGGAGCAGTGTTTCCCTTTCTCCACATCCTCTCCAGCACACGTTCTCATCGGTGATTCTAATTTTAGTATTCTTGTAGGATTAAGATGGTATCTCAAAGTTGTTTTGATTTTCATTTCCCTGATAGCAAAGGATATTGAACACTTTAAGTGTTTCAGCATTTTTCATTTATTGTACTGAGATTTCTCTTTTCAGTTCTGTTCCCATTTTTTAATAGTGCTATTTGTTATTTTGGGGTTTAGTTTCTTAATTTTTTTGCATATTTTGAAGATCAGTGCTCTGTCAGAAGTAAGATTGGTGATGATCTTTTCCCATGTTGAGAAATGCCATTTGGTCTCTTCAACTGTGTCCTTTGCCATAGACAAGCATCTCAGTTTGAGGAGGCTACATTTATTAATTGTTGATCTCAGTGTCTGTGCTACTGGTGTTATGTTCTGGAAGCAGTCTTCTGTAGCAAATTATTCAATGGTACCTCCCACTTTTTCTAAGAGAATCAGTGTGGCTCAATGTAAGTTGAGGTGTTTGATCCATTTAAACTCAAGTTTCATGCATGGTGATAGACATGTGTCTATCTACAGTCTTATACATATCATCATCCAGTACAATTTTTTGGAGCACATATGTAAACTATCATATATTTGGAAAATAATGACTGTTTCATTTCTTCCCTTCAAATCTGTATCCACGTGATCTCCTTTTGTTGTCTTATTGTCCTTGCAAGAAACTCACATATAATATTTTCTATTTACCAAGAGAGTGGGCAGCATTGTCTTCTTCCTGATTTTTGATGAATCTTAAGCTTCTCTAGATTCAGTTCGATGTTGGCAGTTGGAAGGTGAAATGCTTTTTCTTCAAATGGTACTTGCACAACTGGATGATGGTGTGTAGATGATTGTAGAAAGACCCATGTCTATTGTCATGCAGACAGCCTAACTCCAAATGGATCAAATACCTCAACATAAATACAGCCATACGAAACTTTTAGAAGAGAAAGTGTCAGGTACCCTTGAACAAACTGGTAAAATAGACTGAACATAACACAAGTAGCAGACATCGACTGAGATCAACAATTAATAAAAGAATCCTCATGAAACTGAGTGGCTTTTGAAGGCAAATGACATAGTCAATAACACAAAAAGGGAACCCACATACTGGGAACAGACGTTTACCAACCACAAATGTGACAGAGGACTCATTTCCAAAATATACAAAGAACACATGAAACTAGTCACCAAACACCAAATAACCCTCTAAAACATTGGGGCACAGTAGTGAATAGAGATTTCCCTATACAGGAAAACAAAATGGCTGAAAGACAATTAAGAATGTGCTCACCATCCTTAGCCTAGAGGAAATGCAAATAAAAACAACTCTAAGATACTAGCTTAGTCCTGACGGAATAGACAAATTTAGGTAATAACATTACATTTCTTTTTCATTCAGGAGTCCTTTCAATATTCTTCATTGAATGAAGACTCATCAATTTTGCATCTAGATAAGGTCCATTTGAAATGCATTTATTCATACATTGGGTGCTGATAAGATGCCAACTCAGAGAAACTATGCACTGTGTCCTTCTAGATGGTGAATTAATTTCTTGAAATATCAGGGCCAGAATATTCTGACATTTGAACTTACACAACACCTTCTATCTCTATATTAATACTGATTTATGTTCACTACATTTCACAGGATGTTTGCTAGGTACACATGCTACAAAATTGTATGCAGGCAGAAATTATGCAGACAAGTGTTAATGAAAATAAGGGATATGCTTGGAGAATTGAAAAATAGGAATTCCACATTCTCTCAGCTTTATAATCATTAAAAATCATGCACTTTTACTTGATGATGTTGGTTGGTTTACTGCTTAGTGCTGTTATTATGTTTAGTATGTTTTTGTTACTCTTGATATCTCCAAGCCTTTTGTCATGAATTTTTTATTTTGCCAAATGATTTTTCTACATCTAGTGAGATGACAATATGATTTTTCATTTTTTAGTGGCTCCTATTGATAAATTTTCATATATTGAACCATGCCTTACTAGGATGAAGCCTACTTGGTCATGATAAATGATTTCCCTGATGTGTTCTTGGATTCTATTTGCCAGTATTTTATTAAGTATATTTGCATCAATGTTCATGAGTGATATTGGTGTCTAGTACTCTTTCTTATTTGTGTCTTGTGTAGCTTGCGTACCAATGTAATTGTAGTCACAATCAAATGATTAGGTAATGAACCTCCTGCATTTATTTTGTGGTACAACTTGAGGAGTATTGGTATTAGCTCATCTCTGAATTTCTGGTAGAACTCTGCACTAAAAATATCTGGCCTTAGCCATTTTTTGGTTGGGAGTCTTTGATGGCCTCTTATATTTTAATAGAGGTTAGAGTTTTATTTATTTTTCATAAGGATAATATTTGAGCATGTCTTCTTTTATATAAATGTTTTTTTTTATTTTATATATTGACCTCAGTTCCCTCTCCCTCCTTTTCTATCTCCCTTCCACTTTCCATCTCTTCCACCCTCTCATGCATCCAGACCACCCTCCCCTCCCATCTTCCCCCACAACACACGTAGGGTGATGCCCTCCAGGAGTGGTCATCTACATCTGTCAAGTCATTTCACATAGGGACTAGGAATTCTCGCCTATTTCTAGTTTAAGTGAGTATCCCTCTGTGGGGGATGTGCCCACAAAGTCCTTTAGTGTACCAGGAATACTTATTGGTCTCTTAGACTGCTCAGTTCTTCTAGTTGAGATCCATGTTCAAGTGTACTGAGTCATTTCCATGCTGGATTCAGAGCTATGAATTTTGGGCACCATTAGACTCTCCTTGTTCATGTCAGATGTCTCTATGTGCTTCTCCAGCCTGGTCTTTTCCTTCCTCTCTGCATCTCGATTCCAGTCCAGTTTAGTGTTTACTTGTAGGTGTTTGATTTAGATGAGGGCTCCATGATGGTGGATAAGTTAGTCATCAATCTCTTTATCAGGGAAGGGTATTTATGTTAGCTTTTCCACTGTTGATGAAATTGTTAGCTTTAGTCAGTCTTGTATTTATCCTTGCATCTATTCCTCCAGAGTAAGCTTGCTAAATTTTGCTCTAAGGCTTTCAGTTGTGCTGCTAATTCTCTAATGTGACTAATATATGTTATATTTACATAGACACTTATTGCATTATACTTTCCTTCTAGCACTGCTTTCTTGTTGTCCTGTAAGTTCATGTATGTTGTGTCTTCATTTCATTTGAATTCTAGGAAATCTTTAATTTCTTTTTTTTTTCTTTCTTCCTTGACCCAGGAATGGTGCAAATGCACATTTTTCAGTTTCCATCAATTTGTAAAGTTTCTGCATTTTGTGTTGTTATTTAATTCCAACTTTAAAGTGTGGTAGTCTGATAAGATACATGGCACTATTCCACATTTTATTATCTCTTAAGGTTTGTTATAATGCCTAATATGTATTCATCTTTAGAGGAGGTTTCATGTGGAGAGAAAAAGTTATATATTGTTGTGTGTGTTGGATTGAATGTTCTATAGATGTGTTTAACCCAATCGGCACATAACTTGTATTACTTCTTTTGTTTCTCTGTTAAAATTCAGTCTGGTGGTTTTGTTTAATGATAAAAGTGCCTTGTTGAAATCTACCACTATGAGTATGAGTAATTGAGTTTTGACTTTTAGTAGTGTTTCTTTTTTTTTATTTTATGAGTGTGCTTGCCTTTGTATTTGTGGCAAAGATGTTCAGAACTGAGATATTCTACTGATATAATTGTCCAGGGAAAATAAGAATTGGCTTTCTCGATCTTTTTCAACTGATCTTGGTTAGGAGTCTACTTTTGAGCTATTAAGATAGATACACCTGCTTGCTTCTTGTTTGCATTTGATCAGAAGGTGTTTTCCCAACACTTTATCCTGATGTAATGTCTGTCTCTGAAGCTTAGATTTGTTTCTTGTATGTACTAGAAAGAAGAATTTTGTTTGTATCAATTTTGTTAGCCTGTGTCTTTTTATAGGGGAATTAAAACCATTAATTTTGAGTGAAAGAATGGACCATAGAGTCTTAATACTTGTTTGTTTTAGATTTGTTTTTGGTAGAAGTATTGTATTTTAACCTCCCTTTTTTTAGGGGGAGGTGGTTCTTGTAAAGTGGGATTATCTTTTGCCTGTGTCTTTGTGAGTGTAGTTACCTTTTTTGTTTGGAGTTTTCCTCACAAATCTTTGTGTAAGGCTGGATTAGTGTATATATATTTGAAAATCTTGCTTAGTCATTGAATATCTAGTTTGGTCCATCTATAATAATTGAGAGTTTCACTGGGTATAGTAGCATAGACTTGCATTCGGGAGCTCTTGGTATTAGTAGAAAATCTATCCAGAACCTTTTGACCTTGAGAGTTTCTATGATGAAATCTACTTTGATTGTTTGTTTGTTTTAGAGAACATTTTATTTTATTTTATTTTATTCATTTATTTATTTTATGCTGGACATAATTATACATGCCATTTTTTTAATGAAAACAAACATTTATAAACAATATTAGGGAATTTTAGGATCGTTCTTTCCAAACTTCTTCCTGCTGGTAGGGGGCGTGTCATGGGGGAATCCTAAGAAAATGCAGAAATCCTGGTTGCAGTGGTCTGCAAGTCTGTATTTTCCCATTGATGTTCCTTCAGGAGGTCTTGTTCAATCAAACCACATTAGTCTGGAAGGAATCCATAGCTTTTCATTTTCTGTGGAAAAAAAAATAGTAATCCTTTTCCCCAATAACTTGTACGTAGGCTCAAATTTTGAAGGCAAATCATTTTATATATATATGTATGTGTGTGTGCATATATATATATATAATTAATCCAGCATATATATAATAAATCCAGCAGCATTTTTCCTTCTTTATTCATTAATAATTTAAAAATTTTATATGTGGATCCCAGTTTTCTCTCCCTTCCTCCCTCCAACCCTCCCTCCCTCTTATGCTCTTTCCCCTGTGACATGCACCCTGGACACCCTCCCCTCCCATACCCCCACCCCCATTCCACTTGTAGGGCTGTGCTATCCAGGTTTGGGTCATATAAGTCTGCCAAGTCATTTGAAGTAGGGACTAGGACATCTCTCCTGTCTCTAGGTTAAGGGGGTATCCCTCCATGGGGGATGTGTCCACAAGGTCCTTTTGTGCACCAGTAATAGATCCTGTTTCTACTGTCTGACCCATATTCAGGGGGTCTGAGTCAGTCCCATGCTGGGTTCCTAGCCATCAGTCTGGGGGGCAGCCAACATTTTTTAAAAATAAAAATTGTAAATGACACAAATTCCCAAATGAGATGTGATAATTTATCTCCATTTTCAGCTGTAATGGACTTAGATTTAACTAAGAACTTCATTTGTAGAAATATTGTTTAAGGTAGTCATCATGGGTTTAGGCTTCCACTGGCATGCTAGGGGATTGTAAAAATTTCTCATCTGAGGAAAAGAAGGAAATAAACCAGCTCACATGCATGGTTCTCTCATGGCCTTTTATTCTTCAAGAAATGATCTTCCCAAAAGTTTGTTCTCTAAAGCTCTCTTTAAGATTCCTACTCAAAAGTTCCCACTAATAATGTTCCCCTATAAGCTCTCTCTAATAGTGCTCAGGCTCAACACTCCTGTGATCACCAACAATGAAAATGAGAGATATTATAATTATGTAATTAATAATATCATGGTGTCTCTTACTTGACTCCCACACGAGTGGATCAAAATCCAGGGATCATTAATTATTTAATCACGGGTTTGAATGACAAAATAAGTAATTAAATAATGACATGACACCCTGCAATTAACACCAACAAAATGGAGCCAGACTCCATTGTTCCTCGAGTAGATCATAGATTTGAGTAATTACATAATCAGATAGTGAGATGATCTGGCATCCTTGACTCACAAAAGGTGGCTCCAAACTTCAGTGATCACAGACTGGGTAACGGATGATATAAATAATAAAAGGATTAAATAATTGTACGGTTTCACACCATCAATTCCCGGAATGACGTGCCAGACATGACTCATGAACGACGCCAACATCAGCAACTTTAAATATTCAATAAATTAATAATGAGATGATCAGATGATATTGCCTAATGAACCCTTGCAGTGGTGGCTCCATCCCCCCTCACTACTATCTTCCTGTGAGGACAGAGAATTCCAGAGGATTCCACAGAATTCCAGAGAATTCAAGAGAATACCAGAGGATTCCATGGAATCCCAGAGAATTTCAGAGAATTCCAGGGAATTCCAGAGAATTCCAGATAATCCCAGAATATTATATGAATATATAAATATGAATATAAATATGAATATATACATGAATATATAAATATGAACATATATTAATATATAAATATAGGTATGGATATATATGTGAACAAATACCTGAATATATACATGAATAAATATATGAATATATATGAATACATACATGAATATGTTTAAATATAAATATATATATATGTGAATATATACATGAATAAATACATGAATGCATATGTGAATAAATAATGAATATATATATTTGCATCAGGCTGTACCATGGATATGACACTAGTCCTGAAATTAATTTACTATTAATTTTTTTCTTAGATATTAAAGGTTTAACTCTCTTTATTTGGTGCAGTTTGAACTGAGATTCATAATAATATTTAGGCTTCAAAATAACAGCACTCTGGGAACACATTAATAATGTAAGCATGTCCCGTGTTACTCTGGGTGTAAAGAAAATATAAGCGATGCCTCGGTACATAGATAAATTTATTCATTTTTTCATTTTTTCAAACAATCCTTTTTTTTGCAAAAATTTATTTATTCATTTATATATTTATTTCAAACGACGAAAATTTCTAGCAACATTTTTATGGCAAAAAATTATTTATGTATGTATTTATTTTCTTCAAATGAGGGAAATTTCTAGCAACTTTTATTTTTTTGTTGCTAAATTTATTTATTTATTTTTTCAAACGAGGGAGATTCCCGGCAATTTTTTTAATGCAAATATTTTTTATTTATTTATCTTTATCAATTGAGTAAAGTTTCTAGCAACATTTTCTTTTTTATTTATCTATTATTTTTTTAAATGAAGGAAAGATCTAGCAATGTTTTTTTTTTGTGTTTTGACAAAAATGTATGTATTTATTTTAAACAAGGGAAATTTCCAGCTACTTCTTATTCGTTGCAAAAATTTACTTATTTTTCAAACGAGGGAAATTTGTAGAAACTTTTTTTGGAAATAATTCATTTATGTACTTATTTTTTTAACGACGGAGATTTCTAGCAACATTTTTTTGTTTTTCAAATATATATTTATGTATTTATTTATTTATTTCAAACGAGGGAGATTTCTACAAATAATTTTCATTTTGCAAAATTTATTCATGTATTTATTTTTTTCAGATGAGGGAAATTTGCATCAATTTTTTATTTTTTTTTGGCAAGCTTTTATACATTTATTTATTTTTTCAAATGATGGAAATTTCTAACAACATGTTATTTCTTTGCAAAAATTTATGTGTTTATTTTCTTTAAACAAGGGAAATTTCTAGCAACATTTTTTTGACAACAAAATTTATTTATTTATATATTTATAAATGTAGGAAATTTCCAGGGACATTTTTGGGGGGGGGAGGAGGAATGTTAATTATTTATTATTTTTCTTCGAATGATGGATATTTCCAGTTTCCATTTCTGTTGTGGTCTACCTAAAAAAAATAAATTTATCTTGAAATAACTGTGTCAATCACAATTTTGGGGCAGTTCTTCCAAGGTGGTTAAAAACCACATGAAGAATTATCATTGTCATAATTTATAAATATCTTGCAGCTGTCGTACTCTGTAACATAAAATATCTGCATTTGGAGGTATAGTTACGATTATTATTTCCCCTTTGCTCTGCCATCTCCATAACTTATTGTGTAAATATAATAACACATCAATATATACTGATTTAATTATTATTTTCTTGCTTATCATACCAGTAAATATTCTTTCAACCTTAATGTACATATGTAATTACATGTATCTTCTTTTCTATCATTCTGCATTCTGAAACATTGTATCCTTTACTTTTTTTTCCTAGTACACATTTTCCATTTCTAATTTTATTTCTATATATATTTCTTCTTTGTGCCCTTTTCCTTTTTCTTTGTTCAAATATTACTATTTTTTCTCATATCATTTTTTTATCTTTTAAAATTGTCCATCAAAGCATAATGTGGATTTTATGAACTTTGCCAAACATAGTTACTTCAAGCTAACTGTAACCCAATTATAAAAATATGTCTTTTGGAAACCTGTAGCATGGTATAAAAATTAGAAATATATATTTTTTGCTTATGTATATATATTTTTTTAAAATTAGGCATATATATATATATAGGAATATTGTATATATATATATATTTTAATTAGGCATACATATATATTTTTAAGAAATGTTATATATATAATTTAGGCATATATATTTTAGTAATAGTATATATATATTTTTTAATTAGGCATATATATATTTAGGAATATTATATATATTTTTAATTAGGTACATATATACTTTTTAGGAATATTTTATGCATATATTTTACTTAGACATATATATATATTATTTAGGCATACATATTTTAGGAATATTATATACATATTAATTAGGCATATATATAGGAATATTGTACATATATGTATATATATATACTTTATGAATATGTTTTTGCCAGTACTTGTGAACCATCAAAGGGCAGAAGGCTGTGTTCCCTCATACTGAATATCAGCATACACTAAGATTTCAGTGCTCACAAGAATGGTGTTTAAACCCAGTGAAACCTGGAGAAAATTCCGTGTCCCATTTTTATTACGATTACAGATTGAGTAGCAAATTTATATCTTGAAATATCTGACTCCCATTTATGCTTTGGCCTGACAGGAATCTGGCAAACTGTACAACTCAGCATTTTATATTATTTTATCATGTAATTAGCTGAATAATATAGGTAAGTATATAAGATACATTTTTACACACACATATATATATATATTACACATTTAAGTATGTTTAATATTCAAACATGAATAAGGTTTTTAAGGCAGTGTATGTTTTAAAAATATGATATACTCTTGTATATATTTACTCTTTTCCTTATATACAAAATCAAACTATAACTACGTGGTTTGTTTAAAATATTCACCTTTTCAGATATCATTTTCCATATTTCTGACTTCTGTCATTATTTCTATACCTGGAGAAAAAAATCATAAGGAATTGACTTGATTTGCTTGCATATGTTCCTAGTTCCTCTCTCCTGAAGACAGTTTTCTTCTTCCTGATGAGATTAGAGGTGACATTATTACCCAATTAAATTTTGGAAGGAGAGTTTCACATACAATAATGAAACTGTTAATATCTGTGCTGTTGGAACAAATTGTTTTTCATGAGAAACTTCCGTGTGCCAGATAGGCAGAAGTTGTTGACTTAAAGAACTTTGTTTTGAAAGTGGAAAACACGTGGTTCTGTGGGTGGAGATCTTTATCTTTCTTTGTAAGTCTCCTGTGTATTTTTCAACAGTATTCCGAGCTTACACATTTTCTCTTCTTATTTTCTAACCTGTAATTTGTTGCACAAAACAGAGTTATATAGTGTTTCATAACTCATTGTTGCTATTCTTCAAAAACATGGTTCAATATCCGCCAATATTTCATTCAGTTCTTCTAACCCCTATTATTTCAGCTATGCACGGTTTGGGAGAAAAACCTTGAATTTTAAAAACTATAAATATTTCCAGCAAATATAAATATTTTTTCTTCTCCTGGTATAAGAGCTTTTAAAAATACAGGGCTATTGAAAAACAAAACAAAACAAAACACAAAGGAGGATTCCAAGATTGACCTTAAGGTATTCAGAGAAACCATGAATATAGAAAAACAAGGACAAAAATGAAAACATGATCAGCTGAACATCTCCTTTTTAAAACAAACTAATGACACTCATTCAAACAAACAAATAAACAAATAGAACATAGTACACTAAGGTGCATATTTGTGTTGTAATTCTTATATTGACATGTGTAGAATTATATGACATCTGAAAATTATATGATGAAGACCAGAAGCAAACCTGGCACAATGTCAAACAGCTTCGTGGCGTATATCCATGCACAAAGCCATCATTGAGAAGGCAAAGGAGGAAGCTCTAGGGAAGGCAAATTTAATCATGGCCTAATATCTGCTGAGTGATCTTGCTTTAAAATAAAGGGATTGTGCATCGTGGTCACATTTTTGGCTGAGATGTGTTGTCTCCTTTCAGTGAAATGGAAGTTAGAAGAGCGAACAAGGATTTTGAAACATATGGAGAAGTCTTGGCTCAAAGGGGAAAATAGCTGTGAACCTGGGGGAGATATTTATAAAATTATTGTGATACTAGAGTACAAATGCAACTCTGCTTAGTGGAGACAAATATGGCAAATCTGTGTAATGTTCCTCACTGCATAGAGAGAGGATTTGCATTCAGTAGAAAAGAAGTAAGATGAGGGAGTGAGATGATGCAGAGGCCTTAGTCACCTTTTTGTAATTTCCACTCCTGTGTTGTGGTGACCTGCCAAGTAAAGCATAGTGAATTTCAGAATTTCTGGGGCAATAAAGAGAGAGCCTTTCTCACAATAAGGAAATCAAACAATAGCTTGCACAGTGACACGGTGGGCATCTGTGTGGTAGAGGCAGGATGACATATGAAGGCAATGCAAGGTTCATGACATTTGTTTTGTTCTATGTGGGCAATAAAGACAAATACAATTCCTTCTACAAAACAAACTCAATGTGGCAAAGCCAGATAGAGTTGCCGGACTGGCATTTGTTTATTACTTTTCACCTCCTTGATTTAGGAATTTAATCAGAAAAGAGACTTGGTTGTCTGATGAACAGAAAGGTCATTGGTTATAACAGGCACCTAAGCCTTTGATTAATACTGACTTTGAACTTGAAAATAAAAATATTGATGAGAATACATGAAGAAGATGAAAGAGAAAGTGAAGGAGCTGGAAGAAAGAAAAAAGAAAGGAATGAATAAAGAAATAAAGACAGAAAGGAAGGAAGGAAGGAAGGAAGAAAGAAAGAAAGAAAGAAAGAAAGAAAGAAAGAAAGAAAGAGAATAAAGATAGGAGTGAGGGAGAGAGGGATGGCTGTTAGTGAGGTGATACTGAATTTAGTGGCAAATGGCTGCATACTCCATTCTCTTTCTTCTTTAGGTGTCAGTGAGAGAATAAGATTGTACAAGCAGTCCTTACCAGTAGAGGGACATACAATATTGATAAAACAGAATTTATGTGCAGAATTGTGAAATATTAAATTCAGTAAAATGTATAATTTCATAAATTGGAGAGTTATCATGTAATTGGGAGTCTTTCAATATATATAAAGTATTTCAACATGTACCTGTAAAGTGCCAAAATAAGACATAGCAATGCAATGTACAATTATCAGGTGTTTGAATCCATATTGAAAAATAAATAGTCCAAATTCTATTTATTTGCCAGATTTTTTTGCATTTTAAGAGGAACAAATATAATATCTAACACTCTATACTAAGACAATGATAGGTATATCAAATGATATTAAATAAACCATGACCAAACACTGTAGTATTGCATTTATTAATCTTCTTTACCTGAGAAAAAGAATATATTCTTCTTTTGTAAATCATTTCTCATTTACTTGGTGACCAGAGAAGTTTCACATAAAATCTCCCTTCTGATTTTTTTTAGGTAATTAGCAAATAACTCATATTTATTGATTATCCTTAACAGTTTAAAATGAGTTAATTGTATTTTATAAGACTAGGATTTTACATTCAGTCTCTGTTATGGATTACACTTAAAAATAACAATTTTTGAATTAATGCTCTGGCTCCAATTTTGCAACAAATAGTTCTATCCACTGTAACTTAACTACAGGATATTTGCAAAGTGTAGGGAGGGGGACCTGAAAAAAACACCAGGGCATGAAGCAAAGAAAAAGGAAATAGAAATGGGAAATATTTTTTCTATCATGATCGCTTGCATTGTTTGCAAAGGTCCCAGATAATACTGAGATATCAATACCCATCGTTAACTACATTTGGATTGATTAACAAAGGTATATTGAAGCCAGAATTGACTGCAAAAAATGGGTTAGTTTATATTCTCTTAAGTCAGGGCGCTAGGTTTAGGGTTAGAGGTTCTCCATGAGGCACCTCAAAGGAGAACCTGGAGGTCCAGACAATGATGTATTTCCCATAGGTGAGGTAGAGACAATGATGCATTTCCCACAGGTTGGATAGGCAATGATTCATTTCCCACAGGTGAGGTAGAGGCCCGACCTGAAGTCCATGGCTCCCACGGACTTATGGATAACTGAATGAAGAAGGTACAAACTAAAGAGTGGGTTGTGCCTGTACAGTGCAGGATACAGGGCTAAATGCTGAAAAAGATAGAGGCACCTGGTACAATGAATTTCAAATGAAGTCAGAAGGTAACACCTGTTCAGAAGTGAAGACTCACTCAAGGGAAATGATCGGAAATGGAGCCTCCACATCCAAGCATACCAGACACAAGCATTTAAGCTGATTGAGCAGCGTCACTCATCAATGCTGCTGAGAGATGGACAGATAGTGCTGTTTAATTTTAGTGCATGACTGCTAAGGCCATAGCCTTGGGGAGTTGTATTCCCTCGGACAACAGCTCTGTTGCTGCCGATGCTAAAGGCAGTTCTAACTAAATCTCCATCATTCTAATAATACTCAAGATTATAAGTCTATGGTGAAAACCTCTGGGCTCAGAGAGTGAGAGTAGCATCTACATCCTCAGAAATGGCCCTACAAAGAAAACCTCATTATTGTTTAGATGCTTCTTGATATCTTTGGGAAATTCCCACATGTTTATTACCTAGTGTCATCCTGTTCTCCCTCAGTGCCAAGCAGAATCCAGGGAGGAACTTTGTGGCTGTCAACTGATATTCATAAAGTCATCATTCTGGAAGTTTACACAATGAGATAGCTATGTATTTCCACTGTCAGATCAACAATCTCCACGTGGTTTCAGATGAAGGCCTATCTGCTAAAAAACAAGGATAGTTACCTATCTAGGAAAAATGGATTGTACTCATCAGTATTACCTTGGTTATAACCTATGTTTATTTGAAGAAGAGTTGTAAAACCAGCAGTTTATCATTTCAAAAATCAAATCTCCCTGTGATGTCTTATGAGCATTTTAAACATTGTTTCTCCTCTTGTATAAACCATAGAATGTAGACTCCCTTGAAATTCTATGGTGTTTCTGAAGCCAACACCTATGATAGAAAACAATTATGATATTTGATAACAATTATTTCATTTGTAATCAATACTGCATGTTATCAAGTAAGGCTGCCTTGCTTTGTAAAAGGATGTCTGTAAGGTTATCTCATCTTTGACCATGAAAGTTCTACAGGCGTTTGTAACAAAAAGGGATGAAACACATACCAACTTTTCTTATCAAGCTAAAATGTTCCCACTACTCTGCAATAATTATGTGCATGCAAATTGCTTGCAGAAACATGGTCTGATATGTCGTTTGTCCAATAGTTCAATCTGTATCTGTGATAATGAAGTGGATGTAAGAAAAAAATAGTGAAAAAGAGACACAAACAAAGGAAAAGGGAGTAAGAAGAAAATGAACAAGATAAAAATGGTTGAAAACGAGTAGGAATGAATAATACAGGATATAGGATGGACAGTGTGTAGATAGGTAAGACAGAGAAACAAGGAATTAATAACAATAGAGAGGATGGAAAGACAATCTACTAGCTAGTATTTAATTTTAGTTGTGTATTATTAAATATTTACCTTATAGTGGCAAAAGCAATACATGAGAAAAAATGTATGAATATGCATTGAAAAGTATGCAGGTGTTTTTATACTCTCATGAGCATGATTTTGTTGTATTGTTATTTAATCTAAAAAAGGAAGACAGAATAGAAATTGGTAAGAACATATTCTCTATCATAAGGAAGAGTCCTTCTCTCAAGGTCATCATTCATCAGTTTCTCGTATGAATTTGTGTGTGATTATAGCCAGCATGGTTATCACCAATACAGTGGGACAATCTATTGTCAGATTCTCCAACTCTTATTTAGCCTGTACTAGCAGTAATGTTTTTTTAAAAAAATAGAGACTAATCAGAGGTTATTAAGAGGATTTGGAATCCACAAGGAGCTGTAAGGTATAGTAAAATGATCATATTGTAATATAAAGAATAAAATAAAAGCAGACATTGCAAGGAAGAATAGTGTGCACTCAAGTCAGAGTCACTAGTACCTTAGACATACTGTATTCCATGGAATGAGGAAAAAACAAATTATATAAGAAAATAGCTAGGAACCCTGAATGCAACTCTGACTTGTTTGGATTTGTCCCTTTTGTAATATGGAGTCAAGAATTCAGACCTGGCAAACTTTCCACTTGCACATACACCATACATAAACTTATGAGATGCTACACTATTGCTTTCCTTCTAAACCTGGCAACCAATGGAACTGGGAGACTGTGTTTTATCTTCTTCGTTGTTCAATAGTTATAAATCCAAGCATGTCTCCAGGAACTGAAGTGATATTCAGGCCATAAGCATGATTGCATTACCAAGGCCAAAGTAGTTCTTTCCTGTCTTAATAAATGCAGATTCCGTTCTTCACAGTCGTAGAAGAAAATCAAAGGAAATGGATGGGTGCATCAACAAGACAATGTTTCATGGCAGTGTTTTAACTATATATATACAAGCTTTAACTAGATGTACAATTTAAACTTTGTACCATCATTCTGACTTCTGCTTGAAAACACCTCATTTACCGACCAACTCAAAGACTCCCTTGTGCCAATACACTAACATTGACTATTATATTCAGTGTTTGTTACACAAAGTTGAGTCCATTAGATATTATTGGGATTGGTGAGTATATGGGATTGTCAGTTGTGATGACTGAAACACTCCACTAGTGTGTATGTCACCACCTAAATGTTCAGAGACAATATATACTGAAAGATGAACAGAGCTCCACTCTTCTATGACAGATAGTCCAGAAAATAAAGAAAACCCTTGGTACTGAGCCAGAGTCACATGACCATGCACCTCAATGAGCAACTGTAATGTGTTGACATGGACATTGGTAAATTGAATTTGGCTATCATCCAGACCCAATATTGAAAAGTTACACACTATGTGTTACATCTTCCCAGGTGCTCACACTGTTGTTCTAGGATTCTAGAGTACATGACAGAATATGGACAACAACTACATGAGAAAAATAAAACTTGTCTCACCTAAGCTCTGTCTTAGCCAAAGGAACAGCTTAAAACGTTGCCCAAAGAGGTGGCAATGGGAAACTTATCCAATAGTGGATATATCTGAGCACTTTATATTCTTAGCCCAGAAATTTTGTTCTTAGGGAAGAACATGTTTTTGCACTGAATTTATTCTGAGTTTATGATTTATTGACTTGTGTAATAGTAACAGATACAAGCAAAATTCCATGTTATTGCCAGGGCCTGATTGAAAAAAAATCACCTTCCATCTATGATATGAATAAAAATTTTTGGAACACTTAATTTAGGGGATTAAACTACCCAATGATACCACTACATCTCAGTAGCATGATACTTTCTCTCCCCATCATATGGCAAGAGAATCACATGAATGTTGTCATGCAACAATTATGCAATCACACAACAATTATGATCTCACATCACAGGGTAATACAGTTCTCCATTCAAAAACATCCCCATGAGTTCAATGCTCTATAGAATATCCTCATTTTATTTTATGCAATGACAAACAACTCTGAGTTGAAATTACTTCTACTATTTTAATATTTCCTATTCAATAGCTACATGCCATAGCTGATCTAAAGCACACTAGCAATTGAAAACATATTTATACAAAACATGAGATGAATGGGCACTCATACACACACACACACACACACACACACACACACACACACACAAATGCAGACACACATACACACACACACACATACACACACACAAAATGGGCCCAACACATACACGTGCTTGCATTTGTATGTGTGTGTGTGTGTGTGTGTGTGTGTGTGACTGTGTGTATATATATATTTCTATATATATGTATATATGTACATGTATATATGCACACACACTTTCACAACACACACACACATGTGTATATGTGTGTACATATACATATATATATTATGTATGTACATATGTATACATACATATATATATGTATATGCACACCCTCTCACAACACACACACACACACACACACACACACACACACATAATACTTACAGAATGGGTAATATCAAATGATGTGCCCCTGAATTACTGAAATTACTCAGCCATTTTAATTCACTTGAAAACTAATTCTCTTCATCATGTTTTCTTTAGAGATTCTTGAGGCATGACCATTTTGCAGATAACTGGTAGAAGTAGGTGAGTAAATAATAATTCAAGTACAACACACTCCCTCACACACATATATACACACACATTTACACACACGCATGCACAATCATACACATACACAAACTAAAATGTACACACCCACTATGAACACTGCTGATAACACTAGTACTCACAGATATTCTATGACAAAGTTTACTGGAACACTGAGTTTTCTCATGATCCCTGGTGAATTTTTCCATTCACATGGGAAATGTTTTTTATTTCTCAACAAGAACCCTCTGGGGAAACAATAACTCAGGGGTTTCCAGTGTTGCTAACAACTGTTATCCAAATATTTTCAACTGCTCTAAATTCTCTCCAGGTTCGAGCTAAGTCACTTATTTTACTGATCAACTATATTTAACATGGTTTTCGGCCAATTATCTCATGTACTGTAATAGAAGAATAGAAAACTTGGTGACAATCAGAGATTCATCTCCTGTGTGATCCCTGACTATAATGTGTGTTGACCTAGGATAATTTTGAGTTTTGGAAAAAGCATGGTTTCCACTGTAGACTTATTTTATTTCTTTTAATACTTGCATAGGAACAAAGATCAATGTGGAGACTTACCTTTCCCACATTCTTGAATTGTTCTATGATCTCTTGTTCTTTGAGGCTGGCTTGTCTGTAGAAAACAGAGAGGCCAGGCTCCCTCAGAGTTCTATTGGAATTCTGAAGCCAAGACGTTATAGTCCCTGTTGAATCACTTATTTTATGTATGATCACTTAGTTTTTTTCCAATATTAGGTTACCTTTAGATAAGTGAGGATATGTTGATGTTTTTATATTCTTTGTAACTGAAACTCCTCCACGAATATTTGCCCATGTTGGAAGTAAATGCCATAAAATTGAACATTGAGAAATTTATTTTAGGATGTATAATTAAAATATAGTAAAGAAGGCACAAAATCATGTCCATATAATATTCTTAATATTCTCATTTTATGAACCTCATTCTATTTGCTTGGAAGTCTTTTTTTTTTGATACTGTTCACTATAAGGAAACACATTCTTCTACCATATTCTGCAACTAGGAAAACATCAGCTTAATATCCATAGCAAACTACACTGAATCCATCGAAGTTGTATCACTAATTACCTTTTTTTACTTGAAGAATCCAGAAAGATCAGAAGTAATATAAGGAAAGAAAACGTAGTGACAAGAGAAGGAGAAGAGAAGATGTGTGGAGAAATTCTTGCATTCATTAGGTATATGAAAAATTTTGCAAACGGCCTAAGGACTAAAAGAAGGCAGAATGATAACAAAAATAGCAATATGCATAACTAAATGGTGGATGGCAAATAAAGATTTAAAAACCAATAAGCCCAGGGATAAAAGAGCAAAATATAAGTGGAGAAATAATTATTTATATTGATAACTATAGCGCTTTAGCATGTTTTTAGGATGTACCTCAAACTGCATGGAATCCGTTGCCCTTTTCTCATCCCTGCAGACACCTGTATTCAAGTACATGCACCTATACAGAGATCCACACATATAAAAATGAGAAAGCATTTTTAAACATAAAAATCATAAATGACACAAATTCCCAAATGATTTGTAATAATATATCTCCATTCTCAGTTTTGATGGACTTGGATTTACCTAACACACTCATCTGTATAAATATTTTTTAAGGTATTCATCATGGGTTCAAGCTTACAACAGTCATCCAAGGGGATTGCTAAAAATCTCTCATCTGAGCGACAGAAGGAAATAAACTAGCTCACATACATGGTCTTCTCATGGTCTTTTATTCTTCAACAAATATTCTTCCCAAAAGTTCTTTCTCTAAAGCTCTTTAAGATTTCTCCTCAAAAGTTTTCTCTAATAATGTTCCTCCCTGAGCTCTCTCTAATAGTGCTCAGGCTCAAGACTCCTGTGATCACTGGCAATTTAATGAGATATTTACGATATTAAATTAATGAGATACTTATGTAATTAAATAATTTGGTGGTGTCTCTTACTTGACTCCCACTTGAGTGAGTCAAACTCTAGTGATCATTATTTAATCATGGATTGGAATGACAAAATAAGTAAATAAATAATGACATGACACCCTGCAATTAACACCAACAAAATGGAACCAGACTCCATTGTTCCTCGAGTAGATCACAGATTTGAGTAATTACATAATCAGATAGTGAGATGATCTGGCATCCTTGACCCTCAAAAGATGGATACAAACTTCAGTGATCACAGACTGCTAAATGGATGTTATAAATAATGAAATGATTAAATAATTGTACGGTTTCACACCATCAATTCCCAGAATGACATGCCGGACATGACTCACGAAGGACACCAACATCAGCAACTTTGAATATTCAGTAAATTAATAATGAGATGATCAGACAATCTTGCCTAATGAACTCTGTTCAGCTAATGACATCTTGTGTCACCAGTATCTTCAGTCCTCACAAGGCAGCTTCTGAAGCTGACACCCTTGCAGTGGTGGCTCCGTCCCCTCCTCAGTACTTCCTTCCTTCTTCTGAAGACAGAAAATTCCAGAGGATTCCAGAGAACTCCAGATAATTTCAGAGAATTCAGACAATTCCAGAAAATTCCAGATAATTCCAGAGTATACCAGAGAATTCCAGAGAATTCCAGATACTTTCAGAGAATTCCAGAGAACTCCAGAGAATTCCAGAGAACTCCAGAGAATTCTAGAGAATTCCAAAGAATTCGAGAAGATTCTACAGAATTCCAAAGAACACAGAGTGTTGTGAGGACTCACTCAATCTCCTCCTCACTTCCTTACTTCCTCTGAGGACAGAAAATTCCAGAGAATTTCAGAAAATTCTAGAAATTTCCAGAAAATTCCAGAGGACACAGTGTCATGAGGGCTCACTTCATCCCCTCCTTATTCACTTCCTTCCTGTGAGTACAGAAATTCCACAAAATTCCAGGGAATTCCAGAAAATTATATGTATATATAAATATGAATATAAATATAAATATATATACATGAATATAAATATGAATGTATATTCATATTTTTAAATATATGTATGACTGTATATATGAACATATACATGAATGTATACACGAAAAAGATGATTATATACATATATTAATAAATACATGAATATGTATTAATAAATATGAATCAATACATTAATAAATGTATGAATAATTATATGAATGTGTACATTCATATAAACAAATGTAAATATGAGTGTGTACATGAATATACACATGAATATACATGAATACATACATGAATATAAATATGATAATATACACGAATATACATATACATATTAATATACAAGAGCACATACACGAATATATATGAATATGTGCATGAATATATATGAATATATACAGGAACATAAATATGAATACATATGAAGACAAACATGCATATATATAAAAAAGTACATTAAATTATATATACATGAATATAAATATGAATATTTATATAAGCAACATGAATATACACATGAATACACACATATAAATGCATGAACACATATATGATTTATACACAAATACATATATGTGAATAATACACAAATATATACACAAACATATATGAATATATATGAATATGTATAAATATAAAAATATATATGTGAATATATACATGAATAAATACATAAGAATAATAGCATAGCCAAAAACCCTCCATGACCTCTGGGGAGGTCCTTGTCTGGTATTTGGACCTCCTGGTGTTCTACGTTATAGGTCACTGAAGGTGAGCAGGATATCTTCTAAGGGGAAATGCAGGTAGAGATAAGCAGGTTGTTAGCAGGGGAAGAGGTCTCAGGAATTGCTAAATAACTGGATAAGGAGTGTTTTAAAGGACTGCAATGTTTTAAGCCCTAAATTTTACTTCTCAGGAAGTTGGGGAGGGGAGAAGGTAGATCAGGACTGAAAGTAGCTATCCTTTAACTCTATGGGCTATTTTAAGAAAGAAAAAGCTGGCAATCTCTAAGGCTTATGCCATGATCACTTCTGGGAATTCCTCCTTTTTTGTAAGAAGGTGGGCTATTGACACTATGTCACCATGAGTGAGAGCAGGGATCCTGGTTCCCCTAGATGGTTATGTGACATGTATCCTGAAGCAAGAAGGCTAACCCAGCCTTCACAGGCGAGATTGCTTGGCCTGCCACGCCACAATGCCTTTTTGAGAAAAGTTTTTTTTTTTTTCATCAACTTCATGCAACCAGGTATACTCCAATGAAGCTCAGGCAGGGCAGATGCCTTCGCCTTCGGTGGCCTCTTTATTGAACTCATAGGTGCACCTCGGTGGGAGATGTTTTAGTTTTTCAATAGCAGAAGAAGACTTCCCTGGGAAGTGGCCCCCTAATTCCTGGTGGGTTGTCACCTTTTAAAGGTTCACCATGACCACATACCTTGATGTCAAGCCTGTGACTTGAACTTGGATAGGCTTTGTCACCAGGGAGTCGATGTGTTGGCACAAAAAGCCAGTAAACCTCTTAAAGGCCTAAGGGCCTAAGGTAAGTAGACTTTAAGTATCCAGCAAGAGATAAGTGAGTAGCGTGGTAACCAGCCTGGTTCCTATTTTCACTGCTTCCTTCTTTTTTTCGTTTTGCTGGCCATTCTCTGACCTAAACCATACTGTCTTTTGTTACTCCTTTGTGATCTGTAAAAAAGCAGCATTCCTTTTGAGTGTTGCACAAATCTCTCATTGTTGTAAAAACAATAGGTTTAAGCCTTGCCTGTTCTAAAGAATGACCCCTGAGAGAGACTGGGAGATAAGAGAATGGGAGAGAGAGAGAGAAAGAGAGAGGGAGGGCATAATTATGCTTCTGAGGTCTCAGGTCCATGTTTTTTTCTGTTTCATTCATGTCACCAAATGGTCTGGCAGGCACTGGAACTCATCTTCCTGCAAGCAAAAACAAACATGTCCTCGAACCCCCTCAACCCCATATTAGGACAGGGTTGAGTCTTTTTCATAGTCTAGTGCATTGATCTTTTCGTTTGACTTCAGTAAACGTCACTTAAGTTCCATCATATCAGAATTTGTCTGCCAAAGATTGCTCATGGGAATACACGTTCAAAAAATTTAAAATAAAGAGTGCTTGATTTAATGCATCATGTGAAGACTGAGAACATTACTTCCATCTCCTTATAAGTTGCATTTTTTAGTAGCTATGAGCATGATCCACAATTACTTGCCCTTGAGGATTATAAGGAATGCCTGTTATATGTTTAATTTTTTATTGTGCACATTTTAAACAGTGACAGTAAACAGTCTATGAACTGGAAACTGATTATCATTTTTTCCAAAATCTTAGCAAAAGCTGATGGACAAAAAAATATAATTAATAAATGCTTGGAAACTTAGAACCTAAATCTATACAGAGAAAGAGAACTTCTAATTATAAAAGAAAGTTAGCTCCTTAAGTCAGGAGTGCCTCACCATCTGAGTAAAAATTCCTTTCCATGTTAATTCCTGGTTGTAAAGGTTTAAAGTGATCATTAGCTTAATACTTGGTATAGGAAACATTATGCTTAGTTCTCTGGCAAAATATCTCTCAGACTCCACACAGTATTTTGTACCATACAAACTACTATTTTAAAATAATGACTTAAGATTTTGGTTGAGGAAACCAAAGTAATGTAAATGTAACCATAACAATAGTCCCCTAGACATAAGAAATAAGTCAGACTATGTTATGTGAAAAGCACATAAGTCTCCCCTGGTTTAGCATATCTGTTGATGTTAGGCTGTATTCTCCAGTTGTAGAAGAATTTGTCTCCCCTCTTTAGTTAGCTGTCTGGGTGACTGGGGATCACTATTTCCTTTAAGGATATCGCTTAAAGGTTTTAAATTGCCAGTAGATGCTTTTAAAAAGGACGTAACCATTGAATATTTCCCAATAATTTTTGAAAATCATTTGATGATCATACGCTATCTTTAATTTTTAATATTTGAGGCCTAATTTTTCTAGGATGTAACATAAGTCCCAAATACTTTTGAAAAATTATTCTAGTCTGACCTGTAAAGCTTTCTTTAGCTGACAAGATCTCATTTGCATTTTCAGTGACACCTTTCTGGGCAGGGTGCCTAACAGGGCTGCAGTTCCCTGAGGCTTTTTTTCAATAGCTTTCCGAGAATCTTACATTAACCTCCATTTTTTCAATATCTTTTTAAACCATCAAAATTTAAGAACATTTCTGTATTCTCTCTTCTGCTAAACTCTTTTGAACCAGTTATATAGATTTTTTTGGCTCTCAGGCATTTTTGCTTTGGCCATTTTCTGAGGACTGCTGTTAATATAATGTCTCTTTTTTTTTTACCATATCTCAAGCAATTTAAATGGTATTGTAATTTAGGATTTACTCATTTATAACCATACTCCATACATGAATTTGTGTGGCCACTCCATACATACAGAACATACATACATCTTTTAGCCCTCCTTTTTGTAGGCGAAGATAAGTTTGTTAAAATAAAACATCCTTAACTGAAATCTTTTTTAATGCTCCTGCTTTCTTATTAAATCTTTACATTAAACTCTAATTCCTCTTTCTCGAAAAGAGTACTTGAAGTCCCTAATGAACTTTACCTCCTTAGACAAAGATTGGCCCATTATTATGAAATTGACATGGGGTGACTCACCAGGAATTGGTGTGCTCATGAGCAGTGAGAACTGATTGTATCTCGCTGTGCTGCAGCTCGCAGGTCTGGCACTCTTCTTGCTGTGGACTACTGAGGATTTTCTTTTGGGTTGGGGGACTCTGTTTGGTAAAAGCCTTCCTTGAGGGCCACATTGGGTGCGACTTGTCCCGACCAGAGGACCTAGTTATTCGTGGGTTGAGGTGGGCTAGAACCTGAAAATAATGGGAGAGAAAGAAGGAAGGAGACCCAGCAGTGCATTTGTCAAGGTCTAACTTTATTGATGTAAAAGGAGTTTTTAAAGCAAAGCTGGGAGGAAATGGGGAGGGGTAGCAGGCAGGGAGGAAATGGGGAGGGGTAGCTTCTGCTAACTCCGGGGTACTGGTAATTATCCCAGACAGTAAACATCAGACAGTAAATGTCTGCTTATCTTAGTTCCTGGGCCAGGCCCATCTCAGTTCCGGGCACTCAATACCTGGAATGAGCGCAAGAGACCACCTTTAAGCAGGCTCCTGTATACCAAGATAATGCTCAATTAGAGTTCTCAGGTGTACGCAATTCTGCAAGAGAATGTAACTCAAGGTCAGCTCCCAACATCTCCCCCTAATTTATTATATTTTATGGAGGGTCTGTCTTAGGCTACGCGGTGGGCTCCCACAATCGGGACCCTGAGGATGGGCTTGTCACTATGTGACAAATGGGTGGGTAGGACCTCTGTCTTAGGCTAAATAGGGTGCATCCCCCCTCAGCACTCAAAGACACAGTCAAAAATCGGGTAATAAACTCGTGGAAGAAGAGTGGGCTCCTAAGAGATGGACCTATGCTATTCCCGTCATTGAGGGACTTACAGCCATATAGGAGGGTCTGCGTCCGATCTGTGGCACTGCGGTATTCCCCTCATTGATGTCTCCTTATCCATGAGAACCAGGTCCTCTGCTTTTCGAGTCCTGTGAAATCAAGTCTTTGCCTGAGGGGGTTAGAATCAGCATCGTCACCATTCTCAGAGCAGCCCTGTTCCTTTTCTAAAAGCTGATGGTAGTGTACAGAAACAGGTTTTTCCAGTATGGAATCAATTTGGGTTTTGATCAATTGAGTTAGTTTCTGGAATGCCCAAGGTCCAAAAGTTAGCAGCAGTAATAACCCCACCAATGGTCCCAGGAAGGAAGCAAGGAGGGTAGAAAGCCAAGGGGAGGTGGAAAACCAATTCTTATACCAGGACTCAGCCTGCTCACATTGTCGCTTAGGTTCCTCAAGACTTTTTTGCACTCTGTCTAAGCTGTCTTCTACGAAACCAGTCTTATCAGCATGAAAGCAACATTCCTCTTTCAAGGCTGCACAAAGGCCACCTTGTTGTAAAAATAGTAAATCAAGCCCTCTTCTATTTTGTAACACAACTTCTGTTAATGAAGTATGTGAATCTTCAAGATTCTTTAATCCATATTGTAATTCCTTAATATCTTTGTCTACTACAGCTGTGAGTTGATTAAAATGGGAGCTAGTATGAACCAGAGAGGCTATTCCTGTCCCTACCCCAGCAGCACCAAGACCTAGAATAACAGCCAAGGTAATGGCAGTTACTGGTTCTCTTTTTACACGGCTGAAGGTATATCGACCCCAAAAGTTAAGGAAGGTTTCTGGATCATGTATAGTAAGTCGAGGTACCAACCAGACCAAGGTGCAATAGTCTCATTTCTTTAGAAAAACTGAGATTACCACATAAGTAGTCAATCCATAGGAGCAGGCAAGATAAGTTCCCTCTGGTCCTGTAACATAAATATATTGTGAGGAAATTACAACACTTTGGTTACATATTGTAATTAGTGAGGAGGGGGGAGTAATATGAGGGCCAAGAAGACACAGACCCAGTCCTGAGACCTGGCCAATGGTCAGGCCTTGTTCTGTGGGGGAAGTAGGGAAGTAGGGCTCCATCTTAACTGGCTAGTATCATTAGTAAAAGAAACATTATCAAAAAATAACAATCCCTTCATAAAAAGGGGAACCTGGTGAAAAACAAATCCAGCATTCTTATAAATCTGTGTTATTGGTCAGGTGGAGGGTATAAATATTTGAATTGGCTAATGCAAGGGTCAATTCTGCAAAGGAAAGATGTCCAGGTGGTAAGGTGGGTTGGAAGGTTCCTGCGACCTCCACAGGGGGAGAGGAAGGTTTAGCAGGGAGTCTAGCGGCAGGCCTATGAGGGACATGGTCCTTTTGAAGTCACTGGACATCTTCATCGATAGTTGATTGTAGTTTAGAATGCGTGTTGCTGGATAGAACACAGGAGACAATGCCTGTCCCCACTCAAGCGGCACCAAGACTCAGTAGAGAGATGTTGAGGACAAAAATATGCTCTCTGTGCTGCCTAGGTAGGGGAGAGATGTCCCTTTCCTCCCATAAGGGAAGGAAGTCATTAGGGTGATAGCAAAGCAGGAGAGGCAAAAGCTTGATTAAAATACAAAAGGCATCTGTGTCCACAGTCAGGGGGTTTGGCCTTGAGTAAGTCGCGAGAACCAGTTCTGTTACAAAGATGGCTATATTGAGGAGCTTCAGAAGTAAATGCATAGCCCTAGGCCAGACACCTGAGTAACAGAGATTCCATGAGTGCAATTTTTATGCCATCTGCAATGACTGGAATTTTGTCTCCCTTGATAAGGGAGGCCAAGAATAATAGCATAGACAAAAATCTTCCATGAGCTCTGGGGAGGTCATTGTCTGGTCTCTGGACCTCCTGGTGTTTTACATTATAGGTCACTGAAGGTGAGCAGATTGTCTGCCAAGGGGAAATTCAGGTAGAAATAAGCAGGTTGTTAGCAGGGGAAGAGGTCTCAGGAGTTGCTAAATAACTGTATAAGGAGTGTAAGCCCTAAATTCTACTTCTCAGGAAGTTGGGGAGAAGGTAGAACAGGACTGAAAGTCGCTATCTTTTAACTATATGGGCTACTCTAAGAAAAAGCTGGCAATCTCTAAGGCGTATGCCATGATCACATCTGGCAATTCCTCCAATTTTTTTTTCCAGTAAGAAGGTGGGCTATTGACACTATGTCACCATAGTGGGAGCAGGGATCCTGGTCTCCCTAGATAGTTATATGACATGTGTCCTGAAGCCAGCAGGCTAACCTAGGCTTCACATTTGAGATTGCTCAGCCTGCCAAGCCACGATGCCTTTTTGAGAAGGGAAATTTTCAAAAAATTTTGCAAAACTACAGAGAAACTCTGCTTTGAAAAACCAAACCAAACCAAAAGAATAACAAAACAGAAACAAATATTGGATTCCTGTGTGCATCATGAATTTGCTTTTGGCATGTTTTGGAACATAGCTTTTTCTTTATTAATCTCCTAGGTGTGTGAAGTGGTTTCTCCTTGGAATGACAAATTCATTCTACAACAGCTGCATTTCCATCTTATATGGAAAAAAATGTTTCTGAGACAAACTCTGTGTTGACTCTGATGATATTGACCCCAGTCTGTTGTTCTTCAGGGCAATGACTTTGTTATTCTTAATATTACACCTTCAAAATTCTTCAATTAAGTGACTGTACTACATCAGAGATTTAAAATTTGTACATTTATTTATGTAGTTAACTATACAATGCAGAAACAGGAAAAGGATTCACTTGTGGAACATTGCTTCTACTTTCAGAGCAGAGTAGGAGGCATAGTTAATTGAGTACACTGTAGGGGAAACAGGGTAGGCACTAAGCTGCAGGGGTCACCATCATGAAGAAGGTCCTGATTGTGGTTGGGGGAGTCATTTTTTAATTTCCCAGCATGCTTTAATCAATGTCATGTGAATAAACACAAAGCAGAGTACATGTTCAGTTTGGGAAGGTTATTATGAGCCAATGAGATTGCACTTTGGAATTAAGCCACTGTCCTATGTAGATATGTGTAATCCTGCTTGATACAATTATTTCAGCTCAAAGGTTTGAGAAACAAGCCGTTGACTGTAACTCTATGTGTCAGGTAAAAGATCTTAAGCAACTTCTGCATATGAACACCATCAGTCTGTCTATTGGCTTTTTTTGAGACAGGGTTTCTCTAACATTTGGCAGCCTGTCCTACAACACTGTAGATTGAGCTGGCCTTGACTCATAGACACCTGCCTACTTTGCCTCCCTAGTACTGGGACCAAAAGTGTGTGTGATGGGAGATGTTATTTTGTAAATATGTATCTCATACTGGTTAATGAATAAAGCACTGTGGCCAATAAGAAAGCATGATAGGTAGGGCTAGGAGACTAGGAGGAGGGAAAAGGAGTAGTTAGGAGGAGTCAACATGGAGAGCCCTGAGAGGTAGAATGCCAGTGCCGCTCTTGCTGGTAAGTTGACCTATTTGGTAATACTTAAAATAGTAGAAATGTATTAATAATTAAGACAGAACTAGCCAGTAAGGAATTAGTAACTTACCAACAGAATTGTATCAAATACAGAGTCTCTGCATGTTATTGGGTGCTGGTGTGGTGGCGAGATCAGATCGGCAGTGGCAGGGAAAAAAACAACTAGTAACATAAATGTGTCATAAGTAGGATTGAAAACTTTCAATCTTAACAAAACTTTTAAACTTAACAAAAGCTTAAAAAATAGTTCTTAAAAACAAAAGAACAGAGGCAAGCAAGGCTTCTTGGTAGCAGCATTTTTCTGGGTTGGACTGTGTTTTGTGAGAGACAAGTAAATATTTAAAAAGCTCCTTTAACAGAGGTTTGCTGCATAAGTGGCAAAAAAACCTGCTTTTAAAGAGCTCTGCTAACAATTCATTGGTGTGTACGAGAGCTACAATGAAGTTTTACAATTTGTTTTAAAATATACATTCGCTTGGGAGAGAAAAAGAAACAGTATATAATGGTTAAAAAAAAAAGAAAGTAGAGTAGCTAAGTGTGGTGGCACACTCCTTTAAGCACTAGGGAGACAGAAGCAAGCAGATCTCTGTGATTTGAAAATAAACCTGGCATATACTTAATTCCAGGACAGATAAAACATACACACAAAAAACCCTGTCTCAAAAAATAAAAAAATAATGTAAAATAAATAGAGTAATAAAAAAGCCACATAAAGATGAAAAACAGAGAAACTTTAAATGTTGTACGCTGTTCTGTTATCTTTAAATTGTTTCACCGCTGAAAAAATAACAACTACAGATAAAAGAAATTCTGCTGGATGAATCCAATTTATATATTTTTAAAAAGCTTTGACTCCAAAATTTAAGTTCAAGGACAAGTTACTGGAAAAAAGGATTTTTATTTTTGTTATCACAGAAAATGAAAAGCAGTGGATTCCTTCCAGACTAATGTGGTTTATTCAAGCAAGACCCCATAAAACAACAACAGCAATGGGCAATGCAGCCTTGAAGATGACTACAGCCACGATTTCTGCATCTTCTTAGGATCCTCCATGACGGCGCCCCCTACCAGCAGGAAACAGTTTAAAAAAAAATCTCCCAAATTCCCAAATATTGTTTATAAATGTGTGTTTTCATCTAAGTGGGCTTGGTTATGAATGGTTAATGACCACAAGCAATCTTTTTAAGGTAAAAAGAAAATTATGGTATAGATATGAATACTTTGTTTTGGAATGGATTTTCATTTATTGATACAATTTAAGGTCAATCTTGCGATATGTATATTTCTCCTCGTGTTTAGTATTATATTTCTAAAGCTCATTGAAAAATGTAATGTATAATTTAGTATAGATTATAGAGAGTTACCTATGATAGTCATAACTTTAAGTTAAGTTAGGATTTCTAGATATACAGAGAGGTATTTTAAATGAATAGGCATTCTTCAAAACTTTCAAAGACCTACAGAATATGACATTTTAAATAGTTTAGGTATTTTCTTCTTAGTGAGACATAACTGCTTCTGGCAATACCACCTTCATCAAAAAAGAAGATGGACCTGTTATGAAATTTGCTTTCAATATGACAAGATTAGCCATTTGAACAAGATACTGCTCTTGTGTAGACTGTTTGACTTTATGCTGTATAAACTGGACATGCAGGGCCTATAGGAAAGTGACTGCTGAAATACAATGGACAGTGCTACAGGATCCCTGCTCCATGGAAGAATCTGCCAGACAATCTACAAGACACAGAGAAAATGACTGACAAACTACCAATACAGGTGGACAGTTTAAAGTTTCCTGCTTTGCTGAGGAGTCTGCCAGACACACTTTGGCCTATAGGCTAAAGATGGGACATTATAGAAGAACTTCAGGTGACTTACCAGGCAGTGAGTTATCTCTATCATTTCTAGAGTTTACATATTATCATTCTGTGGTCTTTGAAGGAGTTGAAGACAGTAGTTATGGTTATAGCTTTACTTAGGATGAAAGATAAGTTACATAAAAGACTTTAGACACACAAAGATACAATAGATGATATTTTCTTTAAATCTTACTAAATATGAATGGACAAAATATTGTCAACTGTGATTCTTATTTGATAACTCTTGTATGGTATTTTTTTGCTATGTTAAGGTTAAAACCGTTCCTTTATTTTAAACAGAGAAGAGGAGATGATGGGAGATATCATTCTGTAAATATGTTTCTCATGAAGTCAGAAGTTATTTCTTATGCAGTGTCATTGGTTCTGTGTACATGAACCTAAGGCAGAGAACCTTGGGGTGGACCCTTTCTCATTCTCAATATCTTTGTAATTCTATCACTCCTCCTCTCTCTATCTCTCACTCCCTTTCCATCTCTCTGTATATTCACATGGCTTCTTTCATTCCTGCAAAGATAATTAGCATATGTAAAACTCTACCACACACATGATACTAAAGAAACATAGTACATGTAGGAAATAAATTTATCATTTGGCCTAATTGTAAATAAGAATCAGTTCTGGAGTTTTTCATTCATAATACTTCCCTCATGAGGTTTTGTTTGGTTTTCAATGGAGATACCTGTGATTCAGAGGAAGAGACTTTATTTCATGGCCCACATTTATGGAGTCTATTTACATGAGATTTCTCACATAATTGAAAATAACTATAGCAACTCAGAGCTTTGCCATATTTTTGTGATTATTAGTTTTTCCATAGGATAAATTGTACTACATTGGCCAAATATACCAGTACAGATGGAAACAATCACATTCCAATGGTCATAGGGATTTATAGCAGTGTGAGTTTGTTGATATTTTTCAGATGATGATAGAATACTGATAAATTTTAAACTTGTTTCACACTCCACACATCCTCAAAGTGGGGACTATTAAGTATGTTTCATTTCTTCTCACTGTCCTAAGATAGAGAGGAACGTTGCTCCTTTCTATATTCTAAATTCACATGGTTTGTATTTAGAGTAGCATATATTCTTTTATTTTCTAGTTTTTCTGATACAGAATGTCTCTGTGTAGGACTGGCTAGCCTAGAACTCACTTTGGAGATCAGGCTGGTCACAATATTAAGGGATCTACCTTCTTCTTCATCATAAATGCCTGAATTAAAGGCATGAGCCACAACTACCATACCCAACATATGATATACTTATTAAAGTAAGAATAATAAAGAAAAGGTTTTCACATTTCATTCACACACTTTGACTTTCTTTTCCACACAGACATGTGTTATAGGGATTAAGCTTTCTCCAAAACAATCTTCTTGACACTCATAAACTGACCCTTTAAATAAACATAGCAAAGTCACAAATGTGTAAGAAATGTCTGATCAACTATAAACTTTTTTCTTAGAAGACTTTGCAGATATACATATTACCTATGCAACGTGTATACTGTTTAAAATATCTGAATAGTATTTAACTAAACAGACTGGCATATCTACAGCATAGATCCCCTAGTGTTATAATTCAAAGGATGATTTCCGTTAAGGCATTGTTTCCTTCTTTTTTACGTGAATGCCTTGCAAACATTTCACTGAAGTACTTGATTTTGAGAGAAAATGAGAACCATTACTATACTTTAATCTGCTCTTATTTTCACTGTTAATATTCCTAATTTTTAAAATTTTTTATGTGTGGCTCTTCAATAAAATTTCTAGAATACATTAAAATAACTTCATGGTCAAATTTTCATGAATTTACACTTGAAAATTTACCATCTATGTCTCCTAGAATTTTCACAATTATATTCCATATTATGCTCATCCCAAATGTAGCCTAAAATAACAGAAATTATATGATGTATTATTGTAAATTGTACAAAATTTAACTTAATAACTTCAATGAACCTTAGAATTATGCCTCATTCACCCAATTTTCACGTTTCTCAATTAAAATTACAGAATAGTATCAATAACCAAGAAACATTTTGTCCCTTATTTTAAAACATGAAAGAAAATACAGTCTTACCTGTATCAGTAAGGTTCCTGCAGGTGTCCAACATCACATCTGTGTAGAGATATTTTTGAGATGGATTTAGCAAATCTCACTCTTCCTGAGTGAAGTGGATGTGCACATCGTCATAGGTCACTGGATTCTAAAATAACACGTACATATGTGACAAAGAAGGATAATATTCACATTGTAAACTTCTTTTACAATATAGTTATAAAATTCCAGTGCTTTCACCAAGTCTCATTAGAAATAAACGGAATAGGAGGTACACATGCAGAATTTCTTGATTGTTTAAGTAGCATATATGCCTGGAAAGGAATCCCAATATAACAACATAAACAGAGAGGCAAGGTACCAGAATAACACTACTGAGAACACATTATAAATAAATTGTGCTATAGGGACAGCCTATCACAGGAATACCCCAGGCCCGGGAAACAACATCTGTCTTTGTTAGGTTTTCAATGCTGTTTAGAGACACCATGGACCAGGGAAAAACTTATAAAGAAAACATTTAATTGAAGTGTAACATTTAAAATTTCAGAGGTTCAGTTAATCATCGTTATGCCAGGGGGGGCATGACAGCATACAGGCTGCTGCGGTCCTCGAGGTTGGAGTTCTTACAGCATGACTCAGAGGCAACAGGGTATTGTCTGACACACTGGGCAGCATTTTGAGAATAAGAAACCTCAATGCCGTACCCTACAATGATGTGCTTCCTCTAACAGTGTAAATTCCACTCCAATATTACCACACCTCATCTACCATCACTAGTGCGAACTCACAGAGTATGGACTGACAGCTGGGGAACCTTCATAGCACCAAAATAGACCCTCTGAATGTGGTTAACACTTACATGAATTGATCTGTTATGGGGCCCCTGGCAGTGAAACCAGTTCCCTTCCCAGTTGCTTGAACTGTGTTTTTGGAGCCCACACCCTATGGTGGGATACTTTGCTTAGTATTGATAAAGGATAGAGTGGGTTGGTCCTTCATGAGATTTGTATGCCAGACTTTGTTGACTCCTGAATGAGGGCCTTACCATCTCTGACTATTGAAAGAGGGAAAAAAGTGGAGAGATGTTGGGGATGAAGATGAGGGATGAAATTTTATGGGAAATTAAAAAATAAACAATATATTATTGATAGGAGATGTTATTCTGCAAATATGTTTCTCCTAGTGGTTAATGAATAAAGCACTGTTGGGCCAATGGGAAAGCAAGATAGGCGGGGCTAGGAGACAAGGAGGAAAGAGGAAGTAGTTAAGAGAGGTCGGCATGTAGGCCATAGAGAAAGTAAGATGCCTGCCCAAAACTCTACGTTAAGATGAAATACTTAGAATAATAAAAATGGGTTAATGATTAAGACAGAGCTAGCCGATAAACAATAATAGTTACTGGCCAAGAGCTTGTATCAAATACAGAATCTCTGTATGTTATTGGGGGTTGATGTGATGGCGGGACAGACCGGGAATGGTGATGGCAGAGGGGAAAACAGGCTCATAACATATTATTAAAATCATGCACTCAAAGTTACTGGTTTTGCTGTAATTGTTGTTTCAGTAACAAGGATTTTGAAAACAAGTTGATTCCCAGTTGTTAGATATTCAGATTTTTGTGTGAGAGACATTTCTCATATGTACTTGTTTTATACCATAGTAGACCTTGTCAGAAACCCTGCATCTGGACGTGAGGTTGTATTGAGCCTAGAACTTTGGGTTTTGTGATCTGAACTCAGGTCATCCCAATGTAGAATATGTGCTGAACCACTTTACAAGACCCATATATTGTTTAGATAAAACAGTTAAGATGATTTGCAGATTGAAAACAACAAGAATGAAAGATAGTACATGAATAAAAAAGTAAACAATTAATCAAGGAAAAGTTCGTGTATTAGTGTGGATATTCTATATAAGATAAATTTGCAACATGAATAAAATACAGTGCAAACTAAATTCATGACACCTTATAAGCTAATAATTTGAACAACCATGGAAATGCAACCATAAATGCCCTTCCCTGATAGTGAGATCATCAACTAAATTATTCACCATCATGGAGCCCTCATCTAGTACCTGTTTGAAACAGAAGCAAACACCCATAACCAAACACTGAGTCAAATTAGACTCCAGATGCAAAGAGAGGAGACAAAACAAGGTTGCAGAAACACACAAAGACAGCTGACCTGAACAAGGAGGAGCTAACACCCCTCCCCCCACTAGACTGATAGCTTGGAATCCAGCATGGGACTTACTCAGACCCCCTGAGTATGGGTGTCAGCTAGAAGGACTGAGCATTCTGGAGGACCTCAGACAATAGAAACAGGATCTGTTCCTGGTGAAGAAAAAGACCTTGTAGACACATGCCCTGCTACAACAGCCCCAGTGGAGACAGTGTAGCAATGGCTGAGAGAAGTCTCAGTGGCTATCTGTCCAGAGGTTCGCACCACACGTGGTTACGCCTCCTGGGGAAAAGTAGTTCAGGTCCCTGCAGCTGCTTGTGTGGCTGGCTGTTTGGAAAGGGTGCTAGATGTATTTTGTGCTATGATAACAATATTGCCTTTTATTCATGGATATTTTAGCCTGTAGCTCCACTAGTAATTCAGAAATGCCTAGAGAACACTTAGACATAGTTTCAGGAACTGAAAGAGATACAGATCAGCAGTCAATAGATGTGTATTGCCCTCTGTGCCTTCAGATACAGATCCTAAGGCGCCAGTTGTGACTTCAGATGTCAGCCAGGGCCTGATAAATCAATTAGGGCTAAGGCTGTAAGAATTTGCCCGCAATGTGACCCTACCTGTAATTAGCCCACCAGCAGCTAAACTGTTGTGGGATTCACTACGATACCCTAATTTGGGATCTTAGGGCCCTTAAATCAATACAATTAGAAATTTACTATCCAGAGACAAAGATTATTCTCTAAACTCAACAAATCAAATCTCTGACACGCTGACCATAAACAGGCCAAAATAAACAGAGGTTCCTGGCTACACACTTGCTTAGATGTATTTACGACCTCATGTTTCAAAGTAATTGTTGATGCCTTTATAGTATGTCTGTAAATCTTTAAACTGTGGCTAAAGATCTGTTCTTTGAGCTTTCTGTATAAAAACCCAATACTTTGAAGTAAACTTGGCAGCAGTTCGCAAACCTCCTCAGGTGTGTTTGTGTCTGTCTGTCAAGCCGAAGCCACTCCTGACCTGGTCATCCGAGTCTTGGTCTCCACACAGACCTGCAACCCACTTAGCAGTCTGTGGCAGTTGGTGCCCGAAACAGGGACCCTCGGACAGGTAACTCTTTCTTTCTTTTAAAGGAGTGGATAGGCACTCACCAAGGGAACTGCAGTCCCGCCAGTGAAGATAGGCTGGTTAAGGGTGAGTAATCTGGGAAATTAAGATGGGAAACTCGGGCTCAAAGGGACAGAAAATGTTCATATCAATCTTGAAACATATGCTAGCAGAAAGAGGTTTAAATGTGTCTGATGCCATTGCGAAGGAGTTTTACTTATTTCTTATGAAGGTTTCACCTTGGTTCCCTGAGGAGGGTAGTCTCACATTGGAGGACTGGAAACGTGTAGGAAGGGAGATGAGAAGGTACGCTGAAAAACATGGTGAGGAAACTATTCCCCGACAAGCTTATCCTGTCTGGTTGCAAATGCGTGAGATTCTCACTGAGAAATCTGATTTAGTTCTCTTAACTGACGAGGCAGCTTCAGTTAAAGACGAGAGCACATGCCTGCCAGCTAAAACTTACGGCAGGACTCAATTTGACTTAAAGCCAATAAAGATTGGCCTTGATGACTTAAATTTAGGCACTGAGGATGAAGCTGAGCTAAAAAGAGAGGCTTCAGAGTACGATTCGGATGAAGATAGGGACCATCGTGGCAGGAGTTATCCAGTCCTCCATCATTCTAAAAGCAAGTCAGAAAGAATGAGAGTGCAAAAAGACATATCCAAGCCTAAAAGGAAAGAATACCTGCCACCCATAGGCTTTCAAGGGGCATTGGCAGAGGCCAGAGAACAGGGAGATACTTCATTTATGTTCCCTGTGATCTTTAATGGGAATAGTGATGATGAGGACCCTGTGTGGGAACCTTTGCCATTAAAAACTCTCAAGGAGCTACAGCATGCAGTAAAGAGCATGGGACCTTCTGCACCATACACTATTAAGGTAGTGGAGATGGTGGCAAGCCAATGGTTAACACCTAATGATTGGCACCAAACCGCGAAAGCCACACTTTCTCCAGGAGATTATATAGTGTGGAGAACAGATTATGAGGATAGATGTAAGGTCACAGCACAAAAATCAGCAGGAAAACGAGGAGGAAAAATAACCATGGATATGCTGTTGGGTGATGGTGCTTTTGTAGCTCCTGCAGAACAAACTAAATTGCCCAAGGCTGTATTAAAAGAGATTACAACAAATGCAGTGTTGGCTTGGAGAGCTATCCCTCCTCCAGGAACCGAGGGGAATACTCTAGCAGGGATTCATCAAGGCAATGAGGAATCCTACACTTCCTTTATTTCTAGATTGGAGGAAGTAATTAATAGGATGCTTCCTGCAGGAGAAGGAACCTCTATTTTGTTAAAACAATTAGCATGGGAAAATGCTAATACATTATGTAAAGATTTAATCAGGCCCATAAGGAAAACTGGCTCAATACAGGATTACATAAAAGTATGTGCAGATGCCTCACCTGCTGTAGTGCAAGGGATGGCTTATGCAGCAGCTATGCAAGGGAAAAAATTCTCTGCTTTTGTGAAACAGACATATGGGGGAGGCAATGGTAAGAATCCTGCCCCCACTTGTTTTAATTGTGGAGAATCAGGTCATATGAAGAAAGACTGTAAAAAGGGAGGCCAGGGTGGAAGTCCTACAAGGGCACCTGGCATTTGCCCAAGATGTAAAAAGGGAAGGCATTGGAGGAGTGAATGCCATTCCAAGTTTAATAAGGATGGAACTCAAATTAAAGATATTCCCAGGGAGGAATCAAAAAACTGGTAAAGGGGCAGCCTCTCAGCCCCAAAATAAGAGAGGAAAGAACGTTACAGGATATTCAGTCAGATTTAAACCCTAAAGCTCCAGAATTTACAATACATGATCTCCCAAGAGCAACTCCAGGGAGTGCAGGACTTGATCTTGCCTCAACTCAGGATTTAATCTTTTCAAAGGAAGATGGGGTGCAATTAGTACCTACTTCTGTAAAGGGAACTTTGCCCTCAGGGATTACAGGATTGCTCTTGGGAAGGAGTTCCAACTATAAGAATGGGTTGGAGGTATTACCTGGAGTAATAGATTCAGATTTCCAAGGAGAAATCAAAGTCATGGTTAAAAGTACAAAGCAAACTACAGTTATAAAGAAAGGGCAAAGAATAGCACAATTACTGCTGTTGCCATATTTGAAGTTACCTAACCCTGAGCTACAGACTGAAAGGGGGGAAGGCCAATTTGGCTCCTCAGATGTTGTAGCCTGGGTTACAGAAATAGGAAAAGAGAGGCATTTTAAGGTCATAAGAATTAATGGATGACCCTTTAAGGGGATCTTGGACACAGGCGCAGACAAGACCTGCATAGCAGGAAAAGACTGGCCTAAATCATGGCCTGTATGCCAAACCTCCTCTTCCTTACAAGGTCTGGGGATGGTATCCAATGTTGCAAGGGCCGCAGAGGCTGTACATTGGAAATGTGAAGCAAAAGAGGGATTTATTCATCCTTATGTAATTCCCTCACTACCTTTCTCCCTATGGGGAAGGGACATAATGGAACATATGTCTGTAAGACTGATAACAGATGAAGAAAATTTTTCCTAGGGGCCATTGTGAGCTCTTTATATGCAAAAAAAATCTCATGGAAGAATGATGAGCCTGTATGGCTTAATCAATGGCCCCTAACAACTGAAAAAATACAGGTTATAGAGAAAATAATACAGGAACAATTGCAGGCAGGTCATCTGGAAGAGAGCTTTAGTCCGTGGAATACTCCCATTTTCGTGATAAGGAAAAAGTCAGGGAAATGGAGACTGTTACAAAATTTAAGGGCAGTAAATGCCACTATGTATGATATGGGAGCACTGCAGCCAGGGCTACCATCACCTGTTGCAGTGCCTCAAGGATGGAAGGTAATAGTCATTGACTTGTAGGACTGCTTCTTTACGATACAATTGCATCCTGATGACTGTCAGAGATTTGCTTTTAGTGTACCATCTGTAAATTATAAAGAACCTTTTAAACGATATCAATGGAGGGTTTTGCCTCAGGGAATGAAAAACAGTCCTACTTTGTGTCAGTATTTTGTTGCTAAGGCAATAGAACAATTAAGGAAGAATCATTCTGATGCTTATATAGTACATTATATGGATGATATTTTAATAGCACATCCAGACAAACAGGAATTGGATAAGTTGGTTGTTAAACTGATTAATAATTTAAAGATCATGGGTTAGTTGTTGCCCCAGAAAAAGTTCAACAAAAATGGCAAATAAATTATTTAGGTCATACTATGCAGGAAGACTATGTTTCTACACAGAAAATTGAAATTAGAAGAGATAAGATGAGGACTTTAAATGATTTTCAAAAGGTATTAGGAAATATTAATTGGATTCGACCATATTTAAAGATTACCACAGGGGATTTAAGACCATTGTTTATGACGTTAAATGGAGACCCAGATCCTAAATCAGCAAGGATCCTCACTTCTAAAGCTCATGAGGCCTTACAATTGGTAGAAGAAAAACTGACAGAAGCAAAAGTAATAAGAATAGACTATAACAAGCCCTTGAGTCTATTAATTATAAGGACAGAATATACCCCAACAGGTTGTCTTTGGCAGGATGGAGTGTTGGAATGGATCCATATGCCACATACAAACTCCAGAATTATTTCAGCATATGATATTCTCTGTGCAGCTCTTATAGTAAAAGCCAGAAACAGGTCCAAAGAAATATTTGGAAGAGACATGCAGGAAATAGTAGCTCCTTATACTAGACAGCAATTCGAACACTTGTTACAGGAAAGTAATGATTGGGGTTTAGCATTAATTGGATATTTAGGGATTATTAAATTTCATTTACCAAAACATCCAGTCATTGAATTCATAAAAGAAACACCTATAATTTTCCCTTCAAATTGGTCGACAGAACCTATAGAAAAGGCAAAAGTCATCTTCACTGATGGTTCCTCAAAAGGAAATTCAGTTATGATTGTTCAGGGGGAACCTCCCATAATAAAATATGAAAAGGGACTTTCTGCTCAAAAGGCAGAAATCATTGCAGTGATCTTGGCCTTTGAGAAAGTAAAAGAACCATTTAATCTTTATACAGATTCCAGGTATGTGGCAGGATTATTTCCTGCTATTGAGACAGCTATGATTTCTATAAGAACAGAAATTAATGACCTGCTTAGCAAACTAAAAGAATTGGCTCAGAAGAGAAAATTTAAATATCATGTGGCTCATATTAGGGGACACACAAAATTGCCAGGACCATTGGCTCAAGGAAATGCCATAGCAGACTCCTATACACAAGTTTTCACTGCTCTTGAGAATGCAATAGCAAGTCATAAACTACATCATCAAAATGCATCTGCTCTAAGATATATGTTTAAACTAACTAGGGAACAAGCTAGGGAGATAGTCAAGACTTGTCCTGACTGCCCTAATATTGGCAATGTGCCTAAAATGGGAGTCAATCCCAGAGGATTGAAGCCTTTGGCCTTATGGCAAATGGATGTTACTCATGTTTCAGAGTTTGGGAAACTATGCTCTGTGCATGTAACTATAGATACCTTTTCTCATTTGATGTATGCCTCTGCTAGAGCTGGAGAAGCTATAAAGGATGTTGTTCAACATTTGACAGCTTGCTTTGCCTATATGGGAGTTCCTTTTAAAATCAAGACAGATAATGCTCCTGCTTATACTTCCAGAGGGTATAAAGAATTTCTGCAGAAATGGCAAATTGAAGGATCCACAGGAATACCTTATAATCCACAAGGACAGGCAATAGTGGAAAGGAGTCATCAGCTTTTAAAAGCTCAAATCGCAAAATTAAAAGCTTCAACGTCTTATTTGACTCCTCATCATGTATTAACACATGCTCTGTTTGTGCTTAATCATATGAATGTTAATGATAAGGGTCTCAGCGCAGCTGAGAGACACTGGAATACTCAGGCTACCGCTGGGTCCCAGCCTCTGGTTCGCTGGAAGGATCTGTTAACAGGTCAATGGAAAGGGCCAGATGTGTTAATTACCTCTGGGAGGGGCTATGCTTGTGTGTTTCCACAGAATGAAAGCTCGCCAATCTGGATTCCAGACAGACTTATCAGACCCTACCAGCAAGAGACTCTCACGGAAAGCAAAGAGGAGGAGAAACCGGGAGCTGCGGACAATGGGGAAGCAGCTGACGAGTCTGACAATAACAAATAAAGAAGGTGAAGCCGCCTCAGAAGCTGAACTTCACCGCGAACTGCCAACACAGACTCAACTCAAGAAACTACAACGAGAGGCTCTTGCTGTGCTGGCTCAAACAAAAACTCCTAAGACTCCTGTAGCAATTTTTCTTGCTTTTCTTGTTATCTTATCTATGAATTCCGGGATAAATGGAGAAAGTTACTGGGCATACGTTCCCAAGCCTCCACTCTTACATCCGGTGGTTTGGGGAAATACAGAGCTCATTAAAATTATGACTAATGTTACTGAAGTGCTAGGGGGAACTCCTGATTTTCATATGGGAATTAATTCATCTGGGTATATAAATTATGAAGGTAGAGCAGATTCCTTACCAATCTGCATAGCACTTGGTGGTGCTCCTCCAGCTAGTTGTTTGCCTGTCAGCTATAGAACTTTCCTTACTGATACTCCTGATAATAAACCTGTTACAAGTAGGAGTCCAGAACAGCGGCATATGTGGCAACTACAAATTGCTACTTTGGGATACTCTAATTTTAATGAGACTATGGTGGTAAATCAGCCACTGCCTTCTAGATTGCCACATTGCATGGTAAAATACAAGAAAGATAGCTTATGGGAGGGAAATGAAGATCAGATGCCTAATTGGCTTCATTGTGGATTTCCTCAAGCTGGAATAAGGTTTTCTCCTTTGACTTCAGGAGAAATTATCTGGGATTTCTCTGTACCATCACCTGATCATGACTATTCTGGCTACCTTAAGGATCATTCTGCTCAATTTGGAGGATACACTCCTCCAAAAAATGAGCCTATAAGGAGATGGTATTCAGCAGGATGGGTGTCACCTGTATGGTATTTACAAAAACCGGATGGGACATATGGGACTCCTCAGCCAGATCTATTCAGGTTAGTTGCAGCAGCCAATGTTATAATATTAAAGAAACCAAAGGCTGCCAAATCAGAGCCTGTTCCTGCCACTGCTTGTCTCTCTTACCCATATGCCTTAATGTTTGGACGTAACAAATTGGGGCATATCAAGAAAGAAGGGGACTCATTTTTTGTTAAATGTCAATCCTGCATATTAACTAATTGTGTACAATCAGGTTATGATAAATCCTTTTCAACTGTATTGATTGTTAAAAGGCCTGCTTATATGATGCTGCCAGTAGATTTGGGTAATGATACTTGGTACGATAATTCGGCTATAAACTTGTTTAACAAAATTAATGAATTGGTTAGGCCAAAAAGATTTGTTGCCTCACTAATTTTAGGAATCACAGCACTGATAGCTATTTTGACTTCTTTTACAGTTTCTACAACAGCATTGGTAAAGGAAATGCAGACAGCTTCCTTTGTAAATGACATGCATAGGAATGTCACCTTTGCCTTGTCAGAACAGAGGTTAATAGATCTGAGATTAGAAACTAGAATAAATGCTTTAGAAGAAGCTATAATAGAAATGGGCCAAGATATACAGAATCTTAAGACACAATTAGCAACTAAATGTCATGCAGAGTTTAAGTATATCTGTGTTACACCTCTTCCATACAACTCTTCCTTTAATTGGAACAAGACTAAGGCACATTTATTGGGAATATGGAAGGATACCAATTTAACCTACAATATCAAGGCATTGCAGGAGAAAATTACAGTCATGAGTCAGAGAAAGATAGATACTTGGTTTATTTCAGGCCTAGCATCAACGTTTTCAGAAAACCTAAGATCCCTGAATCCATTAAGCTGGACTCAGTATTTTGTTTTCCTAGGAATTGGAGCTGCTATTTTATTTACAGTGTGCTTGGTTTTTCCTATTCTTTTCAGAATAGCACTTCACTCCATCAGCACCCTCCAGCGTGATTTCCAGATGTTCCGCTTAAAAAATAAAAAATGGGGAACTGCTACAACAGCCCCAGTGGAGACAGTGTAGCAATGGCTGAGAGAAGTCTCAGTGGCTATCTGTCCAGAGGTTCGCACCACACGTGGTTATGCCTCCTGGGGAAAAGTAGTTCAGGTCCCTGCAGCTGCTTGTGTGGCTGGCTGTTTGGAAAGGGTGCTAGATGTATTTTGTGCTATGATAACAATATTGCCTTTTATTCATGGATATTTTAGCCTGTAGCTCCACTAGTAATTCAGAAATGCCTAGAGAACACTTAGACATAGTTTCAGGAACTGAAAGAGATACAGATCAGCAGTCAATAGATGTGTATTGCCCTCTGTGCCTTCAGATACAGATCCTAAGGCGCCAGTTGTGACTTCAGATGTCAGCCAGGGCCTGATAAATCAATTAGGGCTAAGGCTGTAAGAATTTGCCCACAATGTGACCCTACCTGTAATTAGCCCACCAGCAGCTAAACTGTTGTGGGATTCACTACGATACCCTAATTTGGGATCTTAGGGCCCTTAAATCAATACAATTAGAAATTTACTATCCAGAGACAAAGATTATTCTCTAAACTCAACAAATCAAATCTCTGACACGCTGACCATAAACAGGCCAAAATAAACAGAGGTTCCTGGCTACACACTTGCTTAGATGTATTTACGACCTCATGTTTCAAAGTAATTGTTGATGCCTTTATAGTATGTCTGTAAATCTTTAAACTGTGGCTAAAGATCTGTTCTTTGAGCTTTCTGTATAAAAACCCAATACTTTGAAGTAAACTTGGCAGCAGTTCGCAAACCTCCTCAGGTGTGTTTGTGTCTGTCTGTCAAGCCGAAGCCACTCCTGACCTGGTCATCCGAGTCTTGGTCTCCACACAGACCTGCAACCCACTGAGCAGTCTGTGGCAATGCCCCATGGAGAGACACCCCCTTAACCTAGAGACAGGAGAGAAGTCTTAGTCCCTACTTCAAATGACTTGACAGATTTATATGACCCAACCTGGACAGCATAGCCCTACAAGTGGAATGGGGGCGTGGGGCATGGGAAGGGAGGGTGGCCAGGTTACATGTCACAGGGAAAAGAGGGTAAGAGGGAGGGAGGGTTGGAGGGTGGAGGGAGGAATGGAGAGGGAAATGGGATCCACATATAAAATGTTTAAATTATATTATTAATAAAAAAGGAAAATGCTGCTGAATTAAATATATATGTATATATATATATATATAAAATATATATGTATATATATATATGTATATATATACATATATATTTAAAATGCTTTGACTTCAAAATTTAAGCCTAAAAAGAAGTTACTGGGAAAAGGATGTATAATTTTGTTTCCACAGAAAATGAAAAGCTGTGGATTCCTTCCAGACTAATGTGGTTTGATAGAGCAAGACCCCCTGAAACAATGTTAATGGGAAAATGCAGCCTTGCAGACCACTACAGCCAGTGTTTCTGTGTCTTCTAAGGAATCCCTCCTGAAAGCACCCTCTACCAGCAGGAAGCAGTTTGGAAAGAATGACGCCCACATTTCCAAATATTGTTTATAAATGTTTGTTTTCATTTTAAAAAAGGCATTTACAATTATGTCCAGCATAAATTAATAAATGTTAAAAAAAAAGAAAAAAAAGTTCTCAATAAAATACTAGCTAACTGAATCCAAGAATACTTCAGAGAAGTCATCCAACATGACCAGGTAAGCTTCATCCCTGGGTTGCAGGGATGATTTAACATACAAAAATCTATCACTATATAATGTACTATATAATGCATATATGATGCACCATATAAAAAAACTGAAAAAGTAAATCCACATGATCATCTACCTAGAAGCTGAAAAAGCCTTTGACAAAATTCAACACCCTTTTACAATAAAGGTCTTGGAGAGACCAGGGATAAACAGTAACATACATAACCTAATAAGAACAATATACAGTAAACCAACAGCCAACATCAAACTGAATGAAGAGAAACTAAGGCAATTCCTCTAAAATCAGGAAGAAGAGAAGACTTCCCTCTTCATATATCTTCAATATTGTACTTGAAGTTCTAGCTAAAGTAATAAGAACAAAAGGAGATCAGGGGGATCCAAATTGGCAAGGAAGAAATCAAAGTTTTGGTATTTGCAGATATGATAGTTTACATACGCAATGCCACCTAAAAAATTCAACCAGGGAACTCCTACAGCTGATAAATACCTTCAGCAAACTAGTAGGATTCAAGATAAACTCAAAAAATTAGTAGCCCTCCTTTATATCAGACGACAAAGGGGATGTGAAAGAAATAAGAGAAACATCACCATTTATTATAGCCACAAACAACATAAAGTATCTTGGGTTTATGCTTCAATAGCAAGTGAAAGTCCTATATAATAAGAATTCTGTGTATTTAGAGAAAGAAATTAAAGAAGATATCAGAAAATGGAACAATCTCCCATGATGTTGGATAGGTAGGATAAACAGTAAAAATGGCAAATTAAACCATGTCTATCACAATGCACAAAACTCAAGTCCATATGGATCAAAACCTCAATATAAATCCAGCCACACTGAACCTTTTATAAGAGAAGCGAGAGGTATCCTTGAATAAATTAATACAGGAGACCACTATAAGAACATAACTCCAGTATCACAGCCGCTGAGATTGACAACTTATAAATGGGACCTCCTCAAACTTAGAAGCTTTTATAAGGCAAAGGGAACAGATGACAAGACCAAATGGCCACCAACAGACTTGGAAAAGATCTTCACCAATCCTACATCTGACAGTGGCCTAATCTTCAAAATATACAAGAAAACAAGAAACTAGACACCAAAACAACCAATAACACTATTAAAAATGGAGTACAGAACTGAAGAAAGAATTCTCAGTAGAAAAAATTTAAAAAGTCTGAAAAACATATAAGAAAGTGCTCAAAATCCTTAACAATCAGGGAAATGCAAAGCAAAACCACACTGAGATACCACCTTATTACTGTCAGAATTGCTCAAATTAGAAACACCAATGACAACTTATACTGGACAGAATGTGGAGATAGGGGAACCCTTTTCCACTGTTGTTAGGAGTGCATACTTTTACAGCTATTTTAGAGATAAATGTGGCAGTGTCTCAGGAAAATGGGAATCAGTCTACCACAGGACCCAGCAATCCCCTTCTTAGGCACATACCAAAATGATCTACATCCTTGCAACTAAGACATGTGTCCAACTATGTTTGTAGCAGCATTTTTCAAAATACCAAGAACCTGGAAACAACCTATATACACCTCAACAGAAGAATGGATAAAATAGATGTGGCCCATTTACACAGTGAAATACTACTTTGTGGGGCGGGGGAGATGAAATCTTGAAATTCCCAAGCAAGTGGATGGAACTTGAAGAAACCATCCTGAATGAGGTAAGTCAGTCTCAAAAAAGGGAAATGGTATGCACTCACTCATATATTCATTTTAGACTTAGAGCAAAGATCAACAGTATATAATTCACACCGCTAGAGAAACTAGTGTATGAGGTAGATTCTAAGATATTCATTAAAGGTCCCTCACAGAAGGGGAAATGAACAAGATATATTGAGAATATAGGTGGCACATGGGGGCAGTGAGTAGAGAGGGATATAGGAGAATGAGAAGGGGAGGTGAGCAAAGCACATTGGACTAGGAAGATTGAGTAAGAGTAGGAAGAGATGAGAGAAAAAAAAAAGATTAAGACACCATAAAAGAGGGAGCCATTATAGGTTTGAAGAGAAAACTGACACTAGACAAATTTCCAGAGTACGACAAATCTGATGCCAACTAACAATTTGAGCAACAGTGGAAGGCTACAATAAATACCCTTCCCTGACAATGAGTTTGTAGTCTAACTTATCCAGCATCATGGAGCCCTCATCTCATAGCTGATGGAAGCAGAAGCAGACACCCACAGCTAAACACTGAGCTGAAGTGGAATCCAGATTCATAGGAGGACCTGGCCAGACTACAGAATCCCAAAGTGACAGCTGACATGAACAAGGAGGAGCTAATGGGCCCCCAGAGTGATAGCTGGTAACCCATCATTGGATCGACTCAGACCCCATTAATATGGGTATCATTTGGAAGGCCTGGGCAGGAACCTCTAACAGTGGAAGCAGGGTGTATCCCTGGTGAACATAAGAACTTTGGGAGCACATTCCCTCTAGAGGGCTACACCCTTAACATAGAGGCAGGAGGGAGGGCCTGGTTTCTACTCCAAATGACTACAAATTTAGTTGAGTCCTCTTGGAGAAATCACCCTACTTGAGCAACAGGGCAGGGAATGAGAGGAAAGGGTTGTTGGGGGGGGCATGGGCGGGTGGAAGAAATGGGGGAATGGAGAGAGGGACCAAGAGGGAACTGTGATTCATATGTAAAATAAAAAAATAAAAGACTGGAAACTAGTAAGTGACAGATATACAACTCAGAATTATTTTTTATGCTTGGATCAATTCTCTGAAAAAAAGATGATGTTTATTAAATCTTTGAGTAATAAGAATAATAGAGGTGAATAACTCTTTTTGAGGAAAAATAAAATTGACTTTAAAGTAAAAAAAATTAGTCAAAAAAAGGGATGATATTGCATGCTTAACTCCTTAAGATGGAGCTTGACTGGACTCTTAATGGAATAGGGAATGATTAATTTAAATAATGATGAAAATATTTAGATGACTTTACATACTAGCCCTTATCATCATTGTGAATAATTTAATTATAAAATTAGTTGATCTGGCATACTTGACCACACAAGGTGGGACCAAACTTCTGGTATTGTGTAATGACATAATAATTGTTTTATTAAGCTATATAATAAAATAACCAGTTTGTATCACATCATCCACTTCACCAAGGTGGCTCCAAACCAGAGTCGTGAAGGATGTTGTCATCATTGTTGGAATAATTTAATTACATAATTAAAAAATAAGATGGTATTGCATACTTGACTCACACAATATGGAGTAAAATACCACTGATCATCAATTATCTAATGTCCTATTTTCATAATTAAACAATTACATGGTCAGTGGATGAGACAGTCTGCCATTCTACACACCCACAACTTATCACTTACCTGGCTCCACAAGATTATTCCAAACTAAAGGGATGATGGATTAATCACAGATTTGAGCAGTAAGATGTGTAAATGATTAAAGGTCATTGTGTATCCAGGGTTTAAGAGGATACAAGACAGTTGATGTGAGGAGCTGCCTCATTAGAGATGAATTGTTATCCAATTATTCCTCAGTCTACTATAACAAATGAATTAACATATTCCTGAAGGAATCTGACAATAGAAAACTTACCCTTTGTTGAATAATTGTGAGTCTTTTTATCTTCTTTCCATAGTTTTACTTCTTAGGGAAGATGACAGTCATCAACAAAAGTCTTTGAACTGTTTCTCCACAGACTATAAATCCTGATATTAGGTAATCTTGAAGTGGGTAATATTAATAGCTGTAGCCCAACTTCCAGGGATAATGCTATGACTTGTTTTGGAGAATCAATTTCCAGTAGCACTGTCATTAAAAGTTTTATGAGATACTTATCTTGGGAAACTAAAATATCCAATCTAAGTTGCTCTCTGGTTCTTGGTCCATGATACCAGAATACAGAATTCCCGCAGGTTTTCCAGGCAACATTTATGATCCAACATTCTGTCGCATTCCAGTACACCTCCCACTTGCTAAAAAGCATGCCCACTAATAGACTAACCTTATAGCCTCATTGATTTTCTCCCAAAATGCAAGGCTCTTTTCTGATTTATACTTATTTTCATGTCTATCAAACAACTACTTGTGAATCGTGATATACACATGGAAATGAAAGCATCATTATGCCATTCAACTACATTTTGAGTATCTAATCATATATTCTGTGATCCAATTTTTTTTTATTTCCAGAATGGAGACAATGTCATTAATGACCATTAACTTAATATGTTTCTATTTACTGCAATAAAAATAAGCTTCTCTTCATTTCCTTAACTTTAGAACAGATTGACCACATGACATTGGTGCAAATATGGGTGAAAGATGGTGAGTGAATAATTGTAAAAATGCTCAAAAGCACAATAAAAAATAAAATCACACACACAAACATATTGGTTACAAAAATATCAGTCATGCTCAGAAACAGCCATGCTCACAGAGCTTACATGCAACAAGAACAAATATGTTACTCTGGACTACTGAAAAATTAGTGTAAAAATTCAAGAGGGCCTCCTAAAGATACCTTTGCCCACAGTCATCAGTAAGAATTCTAAAGAATAATATTCATATTCGCATTCATATTCATTCTTTCATTCATATTGCATTCATATTCGCAAGAAGTAGGATTGGTATTTTGTTTTTGGTGATTTGATGAGCTGTGGATTTTTGTCATCATTTAGAAGGAATAAAGGTAAAATGGAATTTTAACCCCAAATAATTTACATTGGTATACTGATACAAATGTAAAGATATTTTCGTTGTAATGGATACATGATTTTAGGTATTGCACTTAAGAAGCATATTTAAAAATAAATGTATAATTAAGAAATACATGTTACTATTTACTCATTTATAATTACTAAACATGTAGTCATATGAGGTATGTTTTCAATGTTAAACAGATAAATTTGGATAGATTGATGATTGTCAAACACTTTGAAGACCTATAGAGTATGGCATTTTAGATGTTTAATAACCTGAGTCTCAAGACTATGAGACATGTCTGCTATAGGAAGCACATGTAACTTCATAAAAGTAACTTAATAAAAGTGTGATGGACATAGAAGTACTTCCATATGGAGTTTACTTTCATTGTGTCAAAACTAGTCATTTGGACAAGAAACTCTTGCATTGACTAGTGATGTTATCATTTAATTATTAAAATCAATCATTACATAATATGTGATCACACTGGTTTGGAGTTAGATGGCTAGACCATCTAACCATATGATTATTTCATTGTTCAAATATGTCTTTATCTACTAAAGGAAGAGTGGAGTCTGTTTCTACCATGTTGGAATTAATTATGGCATGACTTTCATTATTTAGTTATTGATGATATCATTTAGGTACCTCACCTGGGTTGAATTATGAAACATTGTCTCATTGTTCATTATTTTCACAGTTAAAATCTATGATTAAATAATCAATGATCTCCTTAGTTTTGCCCAATTTTCTAGGAGTCAAGTATAAAACACCATCCACTTATTTAATTTATTAATCATTTAATTATTTAAATATATTATTATTTAATAAGAGATCACTGGAGTTGGAACCACCTTTTGGTTGATGATGTGGCATCATCTCATTATATGATTATTTATTCATTTAATTGATCATTACATCAGGCATGATACCTCGAATTTGGTGCCACCTTGTGGTACCTAATGTGCAAGGCCCCTATTTATTTATTTATTTATTTATTTATTTATTTATTTTCTTAAATTCAAAAGGAATTAGGGAGATTTTAGTCTGGTTTCAGCATTAGGGAGTATGAAACACTATCTAATTATTCAATTATTAAATATATATACCTTAATCTTTTTAATAGATGATGTCATCCTTCATGACCAGAGTTTGGCCATTCCTCCCTGGGAGTTAACTGTGTGACATTATTTAGTTATCTAAGTATTACTTTATTGAAAATCACTGAAGTTGGGTCACATCTTATGGGAGTTAAGTATGCAAGACCATTCAATTATTTACTTATTGATTACTTAAATGATGATGGTGTCATAGATTAGGGGTTGGCTGCTGTGCAGTGGATACAGCAGATGCCTGTTGCCAGAAGAAGCATCCAAAGTATGAGGGACACTGGGAGGTCAGGTTTTCACAAATTACACAGTCACACATTTTAATAAATAATAGATTGAGTTATTACAAAACTGGACAGGTTCACATCATCCATTCCCAGGAGGATTCATCAGATCTAACCCATGGAGGACACAGTTGTCACTGATTTTAAAAATTCAATACTTTATTAATCTGATTCTCAAAGGATTTTATCTAATCAGCATTTCATCATTTACTTGATCATTACATCATACATTATAGTCGAGTTTGGTGCACACATGTTCCCCTCATGGCTCTTTATTCCTATAAAGCTCTCTTCACAAGTTTCTCTCCAGAAGTTTGCACTAGAAATATTCTCAATAAAAACTCTTGCTTAATGTTCTCATCAGAAGTACATTTTGATTCTCTGAGTTTTCCATTGTATGTACTAACACAGATACCATTAGAAATTCCCTGGCAGTAGAAAATGATACCTGACATGCATAACTCTCAGCGTCAGTACAACAGATAAGTTCTCAAAAAATTTGGGTTGTCTCCTATCTCAGATGAGACATGAATTGTCATAAATCTAAGGTTTTTAATTGCTAAGTACAGATATTTACTTCTTACGGGATGTAAAGGAACAATTATGATTTCATCTCAAATTCACAATATAACAATACCATCCATGCTAAGATTATCCCCAGTACTCATGGATTCACATTACAATCTCATTTTCTTTTTCCTAAAGAAAAATACATATATGTCGATTGTAACTGATTTTATTTTTCCTTCTCCATAGATAAATGCTACATCTACAATAACCAACATACAATTGTAGACATCACCATAACATTCCAGGAGATTAACAAGCCCTTGAGTCTATTGCAGATAGTGCATTTATCATGTTATGAGAATGAAGACAGCATCACTGTTGTGCCTATGAATTACACAAAGGATGACCACTCAAATGAAAATATGTTATCTTTGTCTCAATGTTTAAAGGGAGCTTGAACACATGGAAAAGATAGAAGTAATGAATAAAAAAATACTGAACAATTCACCAAGTACACATACTCAGACTTGTACAGAGAGACAAACACAGACATCCACAAATACCAACACACAATCACTGACATACACATTCCCCAAACACAGGTGAAACAGATGGTCACATAGTTTCCAAATTACAGGAAACAAAAGCAAATATTTTTCTCTTAATAGCCCAAGAGTAAGCATCTGCATGCTCAGAAATGACTGTACAAATGAAGTCTCATTATTATTTAGATTCTTGTTGATATCTTTGGGAAATTTACACATATTTATTACCTAGAGGCATCCTATTCCCCCTCAGTGCCAAGAAGAATCCAGGGAGGTACTTTGTGGCTGTCAACTGATATCCATGTTGTTGTCATTCAGGGAGTTCACACAATGAGGTAGCTATGTATTTCGAAAATAATATCAACAATCTCCACATAGTTCTCAGATGAAGGCTTTATCTGCTTAAAAATGAGTATAGTTACCTATCTAGGTGAAAATTGATTGTACTCATATGTAGTGTCTGGATTATAACCTGTGTTTATTTGGAGAGGAGTTGTAAAAGCAGCACTTTATCATTTCAAAAATCAAATCTCTCTGTGAAGTCTTATGTACATTTCAAACATTGTTTCTCCTCTTGTATAAAACATAGAGTATGAGCTCCCTTGAAATTCCATGGTTGTTCTGAAGCCAAAACCTATGATAGAAAACAATTTTGATATATGCTAACAATTATTTCATTTGTGATCAATATGAAATGTTATCAAGGAAAGCTGCCTTGCTTTGCAAAAGGATGTCTGTAAGGCTATCTCACCTTTGACCATAAAAGTTCTACAGAGTTTTTTAACAAGAAGGGATGGAACACATACCAAATTTTCTTATCAAGCTAAAAGGCTCCCACTACCCTGCAATAATTACGTGCAGGCAAATTTCTTGCAGAAATATTGTCTGATATGCAATTTGTCTAAGAGTTCAATCTGTATCTGTGCTAATGAAGGGTACTTAAGAATAAAAAATATAGTGAAAAAGAGACACAAACCAAGAAAAAGGGAATAAGAAGGGAATGAACAAGAAAAGAAAATTGGTTGTAAATGAGTAGGAACAAGTAATACAGGATACAGGATGGACAGTGTGTAGACAGGTAAGGCAGATAAACAAGGAATTAATAGCAGTGGAGAGGATTGAAAGGTAACCTACTAACTAGTATTTAATTTTAGTTGTGTATTATTATAAATTTACCTTATAGAGGCAAAAGAAATACCTGAGGAAAAAATGTATGAATATAAATTGAAAAGTATGCAGGTGTTTTTAAACTCTCATGATGATCCAATATTGAAAAGTTACCCACCATGTGTTACATCTTCCCATGTACTCACACTGTAGTTCTAGGATTCTAGAGTACATGACAGAATATGTACAGCAACTACATGAGAAAAATAAAACTTGTCCCACCTAAGCTCTGTATTAGTGAAAGGAACACCTTAAAACATTGCCCAAAGATGTGGCAATGGAAAACTCATCTAATAGAGTATATAACTCATTAATTTAAATTCTTAGCCCAGAGATTTTGTTAGCGAATATCTAATAATAAAAATTTTAAAATGTTTTTGCACTGAATTTATTCTGAGATTATGATTTATTGACTTGGGTAATAGTAGCAGATACAATCCAAATTCCATGATATTGCCAAGATCTGATTGAGAAAATCACCTTCCACCTATGATCATATTAAAATTTTTCAGAACACTTATCTTAAGGGCCTAAACTACCCAACGATACCACTACATCTCAGTAGCTAGATACTTTCTCTCCCCATCATATGTAAAGAGAATCCCATTAATGATGTCATGCAACAATTATGCTGTCTTATAATAATTTTTATCTCACATCACTGGGTAATAGAGTTCTCCATTCCAAAACACCCCCATGAGCTCAATACTCTATAGAATATCATCATTTTATTTTATACAAGGACAAACAACTCTGAATTGAAATTACTTCTACTATTTCAACTTTTCCTATTTAACAACTACATACTATAGCTGCTCTAAATCACACTTACAATTGATAGCATATTTATACAAAACCATGAGATGAATGGGCACTCACATAGCTCACATACCCTCCCACACACACACACACACGCACACAGAGAGAGAGAGAGAGAGAGAGAGAGAGAGAGAGAGAGAGAGAGAGAGAGAGAAAATGGAGAGAGAGAGACATAAAGACATATATATCTTTCTTGCAGAATGGACAAATATCAAATGCTGTGCCTCCGAATTACTCAGCCCCTTGTCATTCACTTGAAAACTAATTCTCTTCATAATGCTTTCCTTAGAGATTCTTGAGGTATGAGCATTTTGCAGATAAATGGTAGAAGTAAAGGGAATAAATAATAATTCAAGTACAACACACTCCCTCACACGTATACGCACGTGCAGACACACACACATACACACACTCAACTAAAATGTACACACCCACTATGAACACTGCTGATAACACAGGTACTCACAGATATTCTATGACAAAGTTTACTGGAACACTGTTTTTGCTCATAATCCCGGGTGAATTTTTCCATTCACATAGGAAATATTTTTTCGATTCTCAACAAGAACCCTCTGGGATAACAATAATTCAGGTGTTTCCAATGTTGCTAACTACTGTTATCCAAATATTTTCAACTTCTCTGAATTCTCTCCAGAATCGAGCTATGCCACTTATTTTACTGATCAACTATATTCAACATGGTTTTTAGCCAATTATCTCATGTACTGTAATGGATGAATAGAAAACTTGGTGGCAATCACTGATGAATCTCCTGTGTGAGTCTGATTATACTGTGTGTTTACCTAGGATAAATTTGAGTGTTGGAAAATAACGTGGTTTCCACTATATACCTATTTTATTCCTTTTAATACTTGCGTAGGAGCAAAGGTCAATGTGGAAAGTTACCTCTCCAACATTCTTGAATTACTCTATGATATCTCTTGTTCTTTTGAGGCTGACATTTGTCTGTAGGAAACAAGTAGCGAGGTTATGCTCCCTCACAGTTCTATGCAATTTCTGAAGCCAAGACTATATAATCCCTGTTATATCATTTATTTTATGTACGATCACATAGATTTTTCCAATATTAGGTTGCCTTTAGAAAAGTGAGGATATGCTGATGTTTTTATATTCTTTGTCCCTGAAATTCCTCCAAGAATATTTCACCAAGTTGGAAGTAAATGCCATAAAATTGAAATTTGAGAAATGTATTTCAGGATATATGCTGAAATACAAAGAAGGCACTAAAACATGACCAGATGAAATTATTACTATTCTCATTTTATGAACATCAGTCTATTTATGGCCTGCTTGGAAGTCTTTGCTTTTGATAAAGCCCACTATGAAAAAACACATTTTTCTATCATATTCTGCAAGTAGGAAAACTTCAAGCTTAATATGCATAACAAACTACACTGTATTTTCCAACTTGTATTAATGAATAACTTTATTTGAAGAATCCAGAAAGATCAGAAGTCATATAAGGAAAGAAAAAATAGCAAAAAAAGAGAGAAAAGAAAAGAGGTGTGAAAAAATTCTTCTATTCGTTAGGTACATAAAAATATTATCAAAGGTCCTAAGGATTAAAAGGAGGGAGAGTGGTAACAAAATTAAGAGTATACATAACTAAATGGTGGGTGGAAAATAAAGATTTCAAAACCCATAGGCCTAGAGGAAAAAAGAGCAAAATATAACTGGAGAAATAATTATATATATTGATTGCTATAGCACTTTAGCGTGTTTTAGGATGTATCACAATCTCCAGGGAATCTGATGCCCTCTTCTAATCTCTAAAGACACCTGTATTCAAGTTCCCATACATACACAGAGATACACACACACACACACACACACACACACACACACACACACACATATATATATATATGTATATATATATATATATATATATATATATATATATATAAATGAGTCAACAATTTCAAACATAAAAATCGTAAATGACACAAATTCCCAAATGATTTCCGTTTTCAGTTTTCATGGACTTGGATTTACCTAACACACTCACCTGTAGAAATATTTTTGAAGCTATTATCATGGGTTGAAGCATACAACAGTCATCCAAGGGGAATGCTAAAAATCTCTCATCTGAGGGAAGAAGGAAATAAACCAGCTCACATGCATGGTCCTCTCGTGGCCTTTTGTTCTTAAAGAAATGTTCTTCCCAAAAGTTTTTTTCTAAAGCTCTCTTTAAGATTCCTCCTCAAAAGTTCTCTCTAATAATCTCCCACCTAAGCTCTTTCTTGAGCTCTGGCTCAAGACTTCTGTGGTCACCAACAATGTAATGAGAGATTTTATAATTATGTAAGTAAACAACTTGTTGGAGTCTCTTACTTGACTCCAACATGAGTGTCAGTGATCATTTATTATTTAATCATGGGTTTGAATGACAAGATAAGTAAATAAATAATGCCATGACACCCTGCTATTAACACTAACAAAATGGATTCAGACGCCATTGTTCCTCGAGTAGATCATAGATTTGAGTAATTACAAAATCAGATCGTGAGATGATCTGGCATCCTTGACTCTCAATAGGTGGAAAAAACCTTCAGTGATCACAGACTGGGTAATGGATGAAATAAATAATAAAATGATTAAATAACTGTACGGATTCACAAAATCAATTTCTGGAATGACATGCCAGACGTGAATCCTGAAGGACGCCATCATCAGCAACTTTAAATATTCAATAAATTAATAATGAGATGATCAGACAATCTTGGCTAATGAACTCAGTTCATCTAATATTATCATGTGTCACCAGTATCTGCAGTCCTCAGAAGGCAGCTTCAGAAGCTTATAACCTTGCAGTGGTGGCTCCGTCCCCTCCTCACTACTTCCTTCCTTCTTCTGAAGACAGAAAATTCCAGAGAATTCCAGAGAATTCCAGAGAAATCCAGAAAGTTCTGCAGGACACAGAGTGTTGTGAGGTCTCACTCCATCCCCTCCTCACTACTTCCTTCCTGTGAGGACAGAAAATTCCAGAGAATTCCAGAAAATTCCAGAAAATTTCAGAGGACACAGAGTTTCATGAGTAATCACTGTATCCCCTCCTCACTTTCTTTCTTCCTCTGAGGACAAAGCGTGCCGTGAGGACTCACTCCATCCCATCCTCACTTCCTTCCTTCCTCTGAGGACAGAAAATTCCAGAAAGTTCCACAGAATTACAGAAAATTCCACAAACTTATATGAATATACAAATATGAATATAAGTATGAATATATACTTGAATATGAATAAAAACATATATACATATACAAATATATGTATGAATGTATATGTGAACATATACATGAAAATATACACAAATAAATATATGCATACATACACATTTGAATAAATACATGAATATATATTAATATAAATATGAATTATTATTTATATTAATTTATATTTATATTATTTATATTAATGTATATTAATATATGTGAATATACATGAATAAATGTATGAAAAAATATACCTGAATTCATGTAATATTTATATTCATTTACATTCATATATTTATTCATACATTTATTAATGTATATACAGGAGCATATTCATGAATATATATGAATATGTGCATTTATATATGACTATATGCATGAACATAAATATGAATATATATGAAGACATACATGAACATATATGAATAAGTGCATGAATAGATAAATGAATATAAATATGAATATATATAAATAAATAGACAAATACATATATGGATAATACATGAATATATGTGAATAATAAATAAATACATACATGAATATATGAATATATACATGAATATGTATAAATATAAAAATATATGTGATTAAAAATATGAAAGAATACATGAATACATATATGAATTATACACTAACATATATGTGAATAATACATGAATATATACACGAATAAATACATGATACAATAATTAATATACACATACAAATTAATAATTAATAGCAAAATAAATGAATATTTAATAAAGGAA